>VMDO01003429.1:0-143635 GCA_007922755.1 Pedetes capensis | reverse complement strand
TCCCTCAACAATGATTTACCCAATCACATTTCAGACAAGTTCCTCTAAGGGCATTAGACCCAGCCTTTCTTCTTCTCTATAAAACCTCCTGTATAACATTCAATAAACGGACTTGATCAGCAACTGCAGACTTGTCCCCTTGTCTCCTTTCGTCCACTCACCCCTCCCCCACAGGGACCGTTTGATTGAGCCGCGGGCCGGCTCAACCTCCCATATACCCACCGGGGTGTTCTGGCAATGCACTCCTCTTCTGTGGGTCCATCTACCGGCTTCCCCCTCCAAGGTCCTTATGCCTTATACCTCTTTGGTTGCAGAACTTATCCTTACAGGATGAAAACAAAGTCGTCAATACTTTGGCAAAGATCCTGAAAGAATAATTATTCCCTATACCAAAGGACAACTACAATGGCTTATGCAGACCACTGATGAGTGGCCTATTGTTTGCTCCTCCTTTATAGGAGATATTGATAACCATTATCCTGCTAATAAATTGCTACAGTTTGCTAGAATTCATCCCTTTGTCTTTCCAAAAAATACTGCCACTCAACCATTGCCTGGCACATATTTGGTATTTACTGATGGCTCTTCCAATAGGATAGCAGCCTTCGTTATTAATGGACAGGCTAATACTGTCCACTCTCCCTATCAATCAGCTCAGCTAGTAGAATTGTTCGCCATAATACAAGTTTTTCAACGATTACCTGACCAATCTTTTAATTTGTATACTGACAGTGCCTATGTTGCCCAGTCTGTTCCTGTCCTTGAGACAGTACCTTGTATTAAACCCTCCACGAATGCCTCCCCACTTTTCTCCCAGTTACAAAGATTAATTAATTCTAGAAGCCAACCCTTCTTTATTGGCCACCTTCGCGCTCACACTGAATTACCCAGCCCCCTGTCTAAGGGTAATGCCTGTGCAGATGCTGCCACTCGTTTGATTTTTCCAGCCTTCTCCAGCTCTATAGAATTAGCTCAAAAAAGCCATGCTCTTCACCATTTAAATGCCCAAACCTTACATTTACTTTTTAAGATCACCCGCGAACAAGCCCACCAAATTGTTAAACAATGTCCTGCTTGTGTTACCCTGTTGCCCACTCTCCGGTTAGGTGTCAACCCCAGGGGCCTGATACCCAATGAAATATGGCAGATGGATGTCACCCATCTCCCCGAATTTGGTAAACTTAAATATCTTCATGTTACTATTGATACATTTAGTGGATTCATCTTCACCTCCTTACATACTGGAGAGGCTTCAAAAAATGTTATAGCCCATGTACTTAATTGCCTTTCTGTCATGGGTATGCCTAAGGTTATTAAAACTGATAATGGCCCTGGCTATATTGGACAAAAGTTTCAAACCTTTTGTTAACAGCTACAGATTAAACATGTTACTGGCATTCCCTACAATCCCCAAGGACAGGGCTTTGTTGAACGTGCCCATCAAACCATTAAAAACACACTTCACAAGTTAAAGAGGGGAGACCTATACCCTCAAAAAGGGTCCCCCAGAAATATTCTCCACCATGCCCTGTTTGTCATTAATTTTCTGTTTAGACGCCCATGGCAAGTCTGCTGCTGATCGCCTCTGGCATCCAGAAACTAAAAAAAGCTTTGCCACTGTAATGTGGAAAGATCCCCTGACTTATAGATGGAATGGACCAGATCCTGTCCTCATTTAGGGAAGAGGCTCAGCTTGCATTTATGACCAAAAAGGGGTTGGCCAGATGGCTACCTGAAAGACTAATAAAATCAGTCAATAATAACTCAAATCCAGGGGGTGTTAACCTCCCTGAGAATGGTTTGTTTTCTCTCCCACAGGTCAACAATGAAGATCAAACTGCTGTGGACCAAGATCACCTATAAAAATGTTCTGCTGCAACTGATAACTGGTGGAAGTCCTCTATGTTTTCTCTCTTGATGCCCCTTGTGGGACCCTTGATTAGCCTTTTATTGATGGTCACACTGAGACCCTTTATATTTAACAAAATTATAAATTTCACAAAACAACAGATTGACTCCCTGGCATTAAAGCCCTTACAGGTATATTATCATAGACTCGATCTGGCTGACAGAGGCTTGGCGGAGCCTGAGGGTGAAAGACCTCCTTTAGGAGCTATATAGAACTCAGAGCTATATATGCCAGCTCCGGCGTGGCGTGGGCACCAGACAAGGGGTGCGAGGCTGAGCACCGCAAGGGGAGGACCACTAGTCCATCTCTGAGTCCCCTGAGAAGCAAACCTGAATTGCACAGAGGTTGGTGTCAAATTCTCAAAATTCTGGCCCTGCCTCTCCTCCCCAAAAAGACACCAAGGGCCCTCGTCCTAATCAGGGAGGATTCAGGTCAATACTTCCCCCCACTGGTTAAAGCCCACTTACCGGAAGGTAAGAGATTCACATTCCCCACCCTCACTAAATGCCTCTTTTTAAATTGTTAAGAGGGAGGATATGCCGGGAGCCAAGACCATAAGTAATTTTTTATAAGATACCCTGAAGAATAGGTGCAGGGTGTGGTGAAAATAGCAAATGTTGAGCCACAGGGCATTGTGACCTTTGAATAGAAATTACCATCTGAAAGCGGTTGTCAGGGTTACAGGAGGAGCTGAAGACTTCTAAAGAATCACCTGGCTCTTGTGACTTTGTTGCCCCTTCCCTCCCCGCAATGTGTATTTAAGCTACAGCACAACATTAAAGACTTTGGAGCTTGATCAGACAGCCTGTCTTGCTCTCATCCTTCGTGTCTCTTGTCTCTCTCTCTCATTCATTCGCCCCTTACTCTAGGTCCCTGTTGAACAGCCCCTCGGGCCGGGGCAGGTGGCTATGAGTCACACTTGACTTGTTGGCACTTAATAACAACAAAAAAATTCCTAAGCAGCCAGGCATGGTGGCACATGTGCAATCCCAGCAACTCAGGAGGGAGAGGCAGGAGGATTGTTAATTTGAAGCCAGTTACCTGTGTAATTTAGCAAGACTCTGTCTCAAGATAAATTAAAAAGGGGCTGGGGGTGCAGCTCAGTGGTAGAGCATTTGCAAAGTATGCCCAAGGCCCTGGGTTCAATCTTCCTTGCCCCAGGACCACACACACACACACACACACACACACACACACACAATTCCTAAGTATATTATGAGATGATATCCTAAAGAATGTTAATGAAAGAAAGAAAAGAATAAAATAGTGCTGGAATAATTTGTTTAATGTCTACAATCAAATTCCCTTATGCAGTAATGCCAAGTAGAGGGTTATAGTTTTTCTAATCTCTATACTAGGGATTTAGCTCAGTGGGTAGAGTGCTGCGCTGCAGTCTCTGAGGCCCCGAGTTCAATTCCCAGGACCACAAAAATGGGAGAAGGGCCTGGCAATCCACTCCCAAGGCAATCCCGAAGCACTCAGCCATTGAAAACCCTATGAGGACCGCTATGAGTGGGATACCGACTAGATGGCACCTAACAACAACAACAACACAGAATTCCATGGCAAAGTTATTTGGACTTTAAGTTTTTCATAAAAAATTTTTAAAACTTACTGATTCATCTAGGTTTCTTAATGATTTATTACAGGTGCTTTAGGCTGACAGTTTATTAGAAACTGATTAGATCAACACAAAAATGTTCATATTAGTCACTAGGATAAGTATTCAATTTCAGAGGAACAACAGGAAACTTAAAAGGTAAGGGATGCATTACATCATAACTACAGGAGTAAGAAGAATTAATTTCTTTGCATCATCTGATCAAGATGTTTAAAATGCAATTGCTGTAGACAAGTCCAGTTAAATTATAGAACTCTTAAGTCTAATTTTTTTTTTCGGTACTGGGGGTTGAATCCAGAGCCTCGCGCTTGCATGCTTTGCAAGTGCTGGACCAGAGCCTCGCGTTTGCATGCTTTACAAGTGCTGGACCACTGAGCTGCACGCCCTGGCCCTCCCCCCCCCTTTTTTTTTTTGGTTAACTTTTTGAGACAGGGTCTCGCTAAATGACACAGACTGCCTCTGGTCTTGAACTTGCGATCATCCTGTCTCTGCCTCCCGAGCCACTGGGATTACAGGTGTGTGCCACCGCGCCCGGCTTAATTTTTGTTTTTAAAATACAAATTAGGATGCTGGCCAACCCTTCTTCCTAAAAGGATATTCAAGATATTTAAGAAAAATGAACCTCTACACACATTTTTTTTTTTCCCAGTTCTTGGGAGGTGAACCCAGGGCCTTGAACATAACTTTGCAAGTGCTCTACCGCTGGGCTGCACTCCTAGCTCATTTTTAATTTTTTCCTTTTTAGTTAGGGTCTCGCTAACAAAGGCTGCCTCCAGCCTCAGACTTGCGATCTTCCTGGCTCCACTTTCCGAGTCTCTGGGATTATAGGCATGTGGCACTGTGCCTAGTTTAGTATACACCTTAATAAAGGCTAACATTTGTGGAGGTCTTACTATGTGCCATGTGTTGCCCTAAGATCTTTATATTTGTAAATTCATGTAATCCTGACACACACATACAAAACACAGATACAGCACGTACCACCATCCCTCTTTAGATGAAGAAAGTGAAGGCCAGGGAAATGAATAGCTTGCCCTAAAACACAACCAACTCTCCCAGAGTTGGGGCGTAGTTGACATACAAAAGGCTGGGAATCAAAAGTATTCCCCAGCCACTTCGCTTCCGTCTTTTTGAGAAAGGGATAAAGTTTCGTGCCCAAACTTTTTGAGAAACTGATTCGTCAGCTTTCGCTCTGGGGCGGGGCTGTCTGGACGCTCCGCCACCTCCCTTGTCCTTTGCTCTTCCCCAGCTATCCACGCCCGCTTCCCCAGCTACCACGCCCTCTTCTCCCTTCCTGTCTTCTCTTCCAGTCTCTGCCGGGTCTCCTCGCTATGCGTCTGCCTCTGACAGGACTCAATACTTTGTGGCAGAGACCGTGGAAACGTCTCCCCGCTGGTTCTGCCGTCGCGCCGACGTGACGTAATCCTCGCGCCGTCGTCTTCAAGGCCGAGGGGCGGGGCCGCGGGGGCCGGCCGGCCGGGGGCGGGGCCGAGGCCGGGGCCGAAATCCGGGCCTCCGCGGCCATCGCAGCCTGCGCGGTCCCTTCCCCTCGCTCACTCCTCGTCCCTGGGCTCAGTAGAGTTCAGTGACCCCGGCAGCCTCTCCCTGTGAGGTACAGTGGCTTCCGAGGCTTGACCCCTCCGGCGCAGCGCTATGTCAGTTGCCGTGACGGCTCAGTAAGTCCGAGGCAGCAGCCGTGGCGCTGGGCGGCGGCGGGGCAGTGTCCGCTCATGGTGCCGCCACGACGCCATCGCGGGGCAGGAAGGCCAGGTAGGCACGCAGGGAAGGGCCCCCGAGATCACCTGGAGCCGAAGGCAGGACCTGCTGTCCGCCAATAGCCCCACTTCCAGTCTATGGGGGCGGCCGTTGTGGTTTGACCGAAACGGTGACGGTCTCTAGGAGCGGACAAGGCGGGCGGCTGTCAGGGGCTTCCAAGCCGGGTTCCGAGTGTCAATTGAGGAAGCTGCTGGTGCGCCGACCGCTCACGGATTTGCCTGGCTCGCGGGTGGAGAGGAGTCACCGGTTTAACTCATTTTCCTTCCCAAAAGGAGGCGGAGTCCTATCAGCTCTTTCCAACCCTTCTGGTGAACTGCTGTTTCCATCTAAAACAACTGAATGTAGTGACAGGGGAAAGTGGGGGAGCAGGGAGGATCCTTTTTCTTTACCACGTGAGGTGGGTGGAACGGTGCCCTCAACACTCACAACAAATCACTCCCCCTCAGCCAGATTCCACTGTAGATCAGGAACAGCAAAGACACTTTTAGACACAGGCGCGTGTCTAGACATTGTCCCTGGGGTGGATTTCTCTGGAGATAAGCGAATGGAGTCTGTATTGGGGAAACTCAGAGAAGCTATTTTCCAGTAGTTAACTGTTCTGAAAGGTGTCTTTTATTGAATTTTACTTCTTTTCTCCTGTATCGTGTGCCTCCTTGAGTATAATTTGAAGAGTACAGTAAATAACATGAAAGTCTAAAGTGTCGATTATGTAGAACACATTTTGATATTTTTCTTTCATTTAGTTTGAGTTTGAAGGTGAAAAGTACAAAATGTAATAAATCTTGAGCTGTTGACATTTTCATAAGCATCGTTTTGTGGTTGTTTTTAGATGCGCTGAGTTCTTCACCTCCTTTTAGACTGAGGTCTGCCAAGTTTTCGGGCATTGCTTTTGAAGATCTTAGAGAGGCCTTTAGAGCAAGGTAAATGCCACACTTTCTGTGTACTACGTGACTTTCATACCAAACATTAGCTAACAAATGTTAGGTGTTTTGTTACATTCCTTTCCTCATTTATATATGATTACTTTTCTAAAATCATGTCTAATGAGAACTGTATTTTTTAAAAAAACAGACTGCAAATGGTTTGTTTATTTATCATGAACCGAATGAATTCCCAGAATAGTGGATTCACTCAGCGCAGACGAATGGCTCTTGGGATTGTTATTCTCCTGCTTGTTGATGTGATATGGGTGGCCTCCTCAGAACTTACTTCGGTATGTACCTCTTCTCCAGGAATGATGTTACCTTATAGCAATAGTATTAATGTTAACTTGTAGCATTTCTAGATGTTATTGTCTCATGATTTCTAAAAGCCTTATTTTAATATAGTTGACGTATTTATGTTTTCTCTAATAGTGAATTAGTGTCATTTCAAGTTAAAACTGAAAGGATTCTCTTCTGTTTCCTACAGTTTTCTTGTATCTTGTAGGGAGGGTTACTTAGAATATTTGTATTTTCTTAGTATGTGAAGGTGATTCTGTTTTTTTTCCCCTACCTTAAGTTTCTTCCTGTATAAATATTATTTTCTAGTGAACCATTCAGAAACAAAATAGTCTTTCACCATTTAGTAGTAAGAAAGAATACTTTTGGGCTGGAAATGTAGTTTAGTGGAAGAGTGCTTGCCTAGCATGCACAAAGCCCTGGATTTGATTTCCAGCATCATGAAAAAAAGGGAGAGAATACTTTTGGATAAATGAATAATTTGAATGAATGATTAAAATTTTATTGAACAGGTCACTATTGTGCACCTGCATAGGAGCATCCATATTTATATGTTTACTGACTGAAAGATTATTATGAAGTACACAATACACAGGGTTTGGCTTCAGTTAAATTTTTTGTTTACTGAAGACTCATTGGTATTAATGGGGTATTTTGAGTTCACAAGCTAGTTTTTCTATTTGTATACTTAACTCTGTTAGGTTAATGATCCCTATAAGAAAACAACAACTTTTATTTTCAGCATTAAGTGCATTTCTGCTCACATGTTGCAATCTTAAGGAAATATTCAAAAGGAACCTAGAATTTATAAAATACCTTTACATGTGAAAAGAGGCATTTTGAACCAGGTGCAGGAGGTGCAGACCTGTAATCCCCGTGATTCCAGAGGTTGAAGCAGGAAGAGTTTGAGGCCAGAAGCAGCTTACACAACTTGATGAAGCCCTATCTCAAAATAAAAAATAAAAAAGGGTCTGAGGGTATAGCTCAGTGGTGAAACCCTTGCCCTGGGTTCACCCTACCGGTATTGCAAAAAGAGGGAAGGAGTTTGATACCACAGATCTTCTCACATCATAGCTAAGTAAATAGTTGATGCTGACAGTATATCCCATGAATAAATAATTTTTTTAGCTTTTCTGGAATTAGGCTCTGGAATACAACAGGGCATTTATTTTTCACTTTAACACTTTCTGTAATCTTCTTTCAGATTAACATTATGTAGTTTTACCTCAGAGAAATATCCTTAATGTTGGCATGGTTCTAAACCTAACTTTTAAATTTTGCATATAGTTTTTAAAAAATTGTTTTATTTATCAGATAATAAAATTCAGGAGAAAACAATACCTGATTAAATTACTATTTAGCAATTCATATCTAAAGGTAAAAATCCCAACCAACTCATTTGTGGTATCATCACAATGTTTATATGTATCAAAGCACCATATTATACACAGTAAATATATTTAGTTTTTTTAATTTTTATTTATTTATTTATTTATTTGGTGTTTTGAAACATGATCTCACTGTGTAGTCCAGGCTGGCTTCAAACTTGGGATCCTCCTGTCTCTGCCTCCTGAGTGCTGGGATTATAGGCATGTACCATCACACCTGGCTGTATTTAGTTTATGTCAATTATATCACAATAAAGCTAGAAAAATCCTATTTTCAAAACTGAAATGTTTTAGTAAGAGGATATTTTATAATTTTTTTATCCAAGAGCATATGTCATATGTCTAATTCTTTAGCTAGATACTCGAACACATCAAACTTGAGATGAGGTACGTATTTCAGAAAGAAAATCTTTTTATTATGGAAATACTCTAAAATATACAAAGTATACATTTATTAAAATGTCCATGTACTCATCATTTTGACAATAATCAATTTTCCCAAATATATATTTGTGTGTGTGTGTGTGTGTGTGTGTGTGTGTGTATGTAGCCTGCAGCCATAGCCCTGTGGAGACCGATCCCATTAGATCTCAGAAGCTAAACAGGGTTGGGCCTGGTTAGTACTTGGATGGGAGACCACCTGGGAAACACCAGATACTGTAGGGTTGGGAGAAGAACCTGGCATCCCACTCCTAAAAATCAATCAGTCATTGAAAACTCTATGAATAGCATGGGAACACTGACAATAGTTGTTTTGCCTGTTGTAAGTAGGGTCGCTATGAGTCGGACACTTGACTCCATGGCACCTAACAACAACAACAAATATATATATGTGTGTGTGTATGTGTGTGTGTCTGTATACACATATATACATATATATATACACGTACACGCGCGCGCACGCGCGCACACACACACACACACACACACACACACACGTATATTTTTTTTTTTTGTGGTACTTGTAGGTAGATCCCAGCACCTAACATATACTAAGCAATACTCTACCACTGGGCCACAACACTATCCCTTTTTTAATTTTTTATTTTGAGACAGGGCCTCACTAAGTTTTGCAGGTTGCCTCTAGCTTGGAACTCATGATCTTCCTACCTCAGCCTCTTGAATTTCTGGAGTTACAGGGGAACACTGCAGGCGCCCACAGTTTTTCTAGTCTTATCAATTTTGCTTATAACTTTTTTACTGGAGTATTTGAAAGTAAATTCTAACCACATAATTTCTTTCCTATCAACCTCAAACTAAAAATATATTTTATTAACATACCTAACAAATTTAACTATATTTTATTAAACTCTCCTGGTGTCTAGTTCATATTCAAATTTTCCCAGTTGTGTCAGGAACATTACCCCAATTTGTTAGGATCTAAGCAAAGGTCCACATTTCTTTTGTTGTATGTTTTAAGTCACTTTTATCTCTTAAGTGTATACTTCTTCCTTTTTCTCCCCCCACACCATTTGATTATTGTAGAAACTGATTTTGATTTTACTGATTGCTTCCTTGAGGTGTCATTTAACTTGTTCTTTTTCTCTTACTTTCTGTACAGTAGCAGTTTGGTATAAAGTCTTGACTTAGGTTGAATTTTTAGGAAAAAATACTTGGTAGTACTGGCTACTTCTTATGACATCACAACATGAGGCACATAATGGCTGCAAATATGTTTTGGGTGATGCTAATTTTAAGCACTATAACATTCCTTATCAAATTTTACCTAATAGTTATATATCCATCCTTATGATTATTGACCTGATAGAGTGTTTTTTTTTAATTGGAAATTTTTAATATACAACTTAATGTGTTTCATTCTGACGTGTATTTCATTGTGACATTTCCATACATGCATTTCATTGTACATTGCACAGATAACTTCCCCCTTACCCTCTTGTGTCCCTCCTCTCTCGTCTCCCACCCCCACCATCAATGGCCTCCTTTCTACTTGCATGTATTTTTGTGGGAATATTTATCTATACTCGTGCATCCCGATTATGATTTAAGTTCTCACTGTTTTCTATAGTGATCCATCTTTTTACATTGTCAGCAGCATTACATGAATAATCTAGTCCTGATAGAGTATTTCATTAGGGGTTGTGAAATGGTGACACACACACACGCACACACACACACACACACACACACACACACACACACACACACACATATATATATATATATATATATATATATTTTTTTTTTTTTTTTTTTTTTTTTTTTTTTTTTTCCCCCCCGGAAGGGTATTTAGTAGCCAGAAATCTCTAAGGAGAATTTTTCCACAACTACTACTTGGTTATTCTGAAACATGGTTTCTATAGAAAAGCTTGGACACATCTTGATTTTTTTCCCCCTTTGTTCACTTTAGAGCAGAATTGCCTAGCAACTTCTAGTAGAAACCACTGAGAGTTGCTTTTGGCATCATTGCAAATTCATGGATTTTTATATATTTTAAATAGCATTTAATGTGTGTTTCAAAACTTTGCAGTTATATATCTTGGGGCTAGGGTTTTGCTCAATTGGTAGAGTGCTGCTCTGCTTTCTGAGGCCCTAGGTTGGATCCCTAGCACCACACAAAAGGGAGAAGGACATGACAGCACACTTCTGAAGCAATCCCGAAATAGCCATTGAAAACCCTATAAATAGTAGAGAAGCACTGACATAGTGCCTGACATGGCATAGTGTCAGGTAGTATTTTGTTTTGTTGTACATAGGTTCTCTCTGAGTCAGTCACAACTCAATAGCACCTAACAACAATAACAGTTTCAGTGGAAGCCCCTTCAATTTGAGTCTTGGGTCCTTGTAATGTGACCCCAGCTTTTAAATATCTTATTTGCTTTCTGGCATAAGATGGTACAGATTCATCTTATGTATTTCCTGCCCATTACCTGGATTTAGCCACTGACTCTAGGAACCATGGTTTCTTTGACTGCAAAATGGTACAGGCTACCATCTGGGCCTTAGAGTTGCTTATTCCTCCTGACTTTTCATTTTTCCTAGATTTTTTCAATGTACATAACTAGGTTTTTTCTTTCTAGGAGGTAAAAAATGATATTTACACTGATATTTCCAATTTAAATGAAAATTATACCAGGCATGTTGATGCATGCTTGTAATTCCAGCGACATGGCAAGTGGAGACAGGAGGACTGCAAGTTCAAGGCCAGGGGCAGCCTGCATAACTTAGTGAGACTCTGTCTCGAGATAGAAGATTAAAAAATGGGCTGTGGGTGTGATTCAGTGGCAGAACACTTGGAGACCATTGCGTGAGGCCCTGGATTCAATTCCGCAGTATTGCAAACATAAATAAATGAAAATTATAGATTCTTGTATAACTTCCTAGGAACATTAAATTTTGTGTAATTTTCATACACTATTCTGTTTCATTGCCTTTCTTTACACTGTTTTCTGTGTTTGGGCTGATTCCTCTTCAGCACTTCACACATAGCTTAAGAATAGCGTCTCAGGAAACTTCCATAATCTTCCAAATTGGTCGTTCTCCTTTTGGTACTTTCATGGCACCATGACCCCCCATCATGATAGTTTGCACATTGTGCTATATTTTCTCCATATATATCTCTCCTCTATTAGATTCTAAGCCCCTTAAGGGCAGGAAAGCCTGTCTTATTTTTCTTCAGCTGTAGCACAAGTTCTTTTGAATATAGCTCTTCATGCTTTGAATGTTGAACAAAAATTGTTTTGAAGGTTGTTGCTATTTGTTTGGAGATATTATCCTTTCTATACAAGGGAAAATATACTATTCAGAAATAAATTTAAAATATTTTTATCCTTTTTGACCTTTCCTGTCCAAATGAAGTTCTAAAGATTTAAAAATCATCTAATGAGAGCCAGACATGGTGGCACCTGCCTGTAATCCCAACAGTCTGGAGGCAGAGACAGGGGGATTGATGTGAGCTTGAGGCTAGCTTGGTCTACATAGTAAGTTCCAGGCCACCCTGAGCTACACTGTGAGACCTTGTCTCAAAAATCCAAAAAAAATAGAAAGTAAAAAAAATTTTAAAAACTCAAAATCATATAATGGCTTTATTTTATTGGAGATGAATAATTAGGTTTAAAGTCATCTCATGGTTGTCTGCGTAACTTTTCCTCTACAGTATGTTTTCACTCAGTACAACAAACCATTCTTCAGCACATTTGCAAAAACATCTATGTTTGTTCTGTACCTTTTGGGCTTTATTATTTGGAAGCCATGGAGGCAACAGTGTACAAGAGGATTTCGAGGAAAGCATGCTGCTTTTGTAAGTTTTCAATTTTGTTTTATGAGAAAGTATATTTTTTCAAAGTTTAAAGATGCATTTATTTCTTTCAGGATAGTCAGATTTCAAGTTGTTCACTTAAGTGAATAAAGGTGGAATGTAAGAAAAACCTATTTTTGTCCAAAATTTTAAACTTACTCCTCTAGTCAAGTTGGTGTCATAATATCTTGTAAGGAATTAAAAATGCATAATCACTTGCTTTCCTTTACCCAATGACATTCTTTGAATTGCTGAATATTCTTAAGAAGTCCAAATCAATTAATTTGGAGAGAACCATGAAAGTAAAAAGGAAGAGGAATGTTGAGAGTCTTTGGTCATTTGCAGATTGGGTGAATATCATCTAATTAGCTGTAAAGTTGATTGTAGAAGCAAAATAATTCAGTTTCATATATTAAAATAGAAATGACATATTTCAGGACATGTTTCACGTAGTTTGCTAATCAAATATTCTTTCATTGATGTAATGTAACATGCTCATTCATAATGTTGAAAGAAATTGTAGTTTATTCAATATTATATCTTCCTTGTAAAAGTAGACACTTTGAATTTTTCAGAATGAATGATATAAAATTACACTTTATGTTAATCTTTTAAAAAATTCCTTTCTTTCCCTCTCCCCTGGTAAAGTATATATAACATTGAATTTGCCATTTTAACTTCTTTTTTATTTTTATAAAATATATATAATTTAAAGTTTACCATTTTGGACATTTTTAAATGACATTCAGTGACATAAAGTACATTGACTTTGCTGTGCACCCATCACCCTATCCATCTTTAGTACTTTCTCATCATCCCAAATAGAAATTATGCCCATTAAACAATAATGCCTAAACCCTCCAATCCTAGTCCCTGATGACCACTATGTGTCTTTCTGTTTCTAATAGTCTCTTTTGTTTATATGTTCTATTTTTTGTAGGTCAAAATAGTATTATTTTTTGTCTTATCTAATGAGTACATTTTTGAGAAATGTACTCTTGAGATATTTGCAGGAGCTTTTTGGTGATTGTTTTTGAGGCAAAGTCTAGAAATGTATACTCATATGTGCACGCAAATTTAACTTACCAAAAATATAAATTGAATATGCATATTTCTTATTTTGCAAGTAATACAAGATAGAAATACATACATAATGTAGCATTATATGTAGGAATACAATTGTCTGTGTATGGTTACATGTAAAGAAAATACAAAGAAACAGAAAGAAGAAAATAGTAAATTCTACCATTTAAGGAGTAGTAACTAACAATATTTTGGTATATATCCTGGTATTCTTCTTATTTGTATATTTTTATTTTTTATAAAGATGGAATTGTGCTGTTATGTCCTGTTTTATAACGTGCTTTGTCCACTTAACAGTATAGCATGAAATTTTTCATATAATATTTAGCATTGCTACAACATTTTTTGTTAGATATTTTTAATTGCAGCAGTAATAAATATTCATTGTTGAAGGTGAATTATGGTGCCGGGTGTTTTGGTGGGGGAGCAGTGCTGGGGATTGAATCCAGGGCCTTATGTGTACTAGGAAAGCACTCTACAACTGATCTACATCCCCAGCCCTGAAGGTGAATTATAATAATAAGAATAGTCTATGCAGAGCCAAGCACTGTGATGCACACCTATAATTCCAGCCACTTAGGAGGCTGAGGCAGGAGGATCACTTGTTTGAGGACAGAGGCAGGCTTCACAACTTAATGAGACTCTGTTTTAAAATAAAAAATAAAAAAGAGATTGAGAGTATAGCTCCGTGGTAGAGTTCTGGCCTAGCATGTGTGAGGTCCTCGGTTCAACCCACCAGTACTGGAAAAAAATAGTCTATTCATAATCCTACAATTTCAAGGCTACTACAAATGTTTAATATTACATACGTGTATATACTGACATGACTCAATGGCACCTAAGAACAATAACATGTGAATGTGCTTATGTGTGTATATTAGTTATGTATAGCAGAAATAGACTTAAGTCTTTATAATTTTCTAACTTGATTTTCCTTTTCACTTAATATATTATGAGTATCTTCCCAGGGAAATAAAGTAAGATTTATCATCTTTTTTTTTTCTTCATTTAACCCTTGACAGATTACTTCCACATTTTCTTTGGACAAGAATAAGTAGGAATATCTTTATACTTGTCTACAGTTATTTACTTTGAATAATTCTAAAAGCCTAATGCTAGATTAATGTCATTTTTAGAGCTCTTAATTCCTATTTATAAATTACTGTCTACTATGGTTGGATCATAACAAATTATGGATAACACTTTGTAGAATGGGAATACCAGAGCACCTAATTGTACTCATGAGGAATCTGTACGTGAACCAGGAGGCAGTTGTTCAAATAAAACAAGGAAACACTGCCTGGTTTAAAATTGAGAAAGGCGTGCGTCAGGGCTATATACTTTCACCATATTTCTTCAATTTCTATGTTGAGCAAATAATCTTGAGAAGCTGGACTTTATGAGGAAGAATGCAGCGTCAGGATTGGAGGAAGACTCATTAACAACTTGCGTTATGCAGATGACACAATTCTGCCTGCTGAAAGCAAAGAGGATATGAAACATTTAATGATGAAGATCAAAGAACATAGCTTTCAGTATGGCTTGTGTAAACATCAACAAAACAAATATCCATACAACTGGGTCAGTATGCAACTTCACAATAAATGGAGAAAAGATTGAGTGTGTTCATGATTTTGCTTTACTTGGTTCTATAGTCAACACCCATGGAAGCAGCAGTCAAGAAATCAAAAGACACAGTGCTTTGGGAGAAGCTGTGGCAAAATATCTCCTTAAAGTATTGAAAAGTAAAGATGTCACATTGAAGACAAAGGTGCAACTGACTCATGCCATGGTATTTTCAGTTGCACCATATAGTTGTGAAAGTTGGAAATTGAACAAGGGAGACAGGAGAAGAATTGATGCCTTTGAATTATGGTGCTTGAGACGATTATTGAGTATACCATGGACTGCCAAAAGAACCAACAGATGTGTCCTAGAAGAAGTGCAACCAGAGTGCTCCTTGGAAGCAAGGATGGCTAGACTGTGTCTTACATTATTTTGGACATGTAGTAAGGAGGGACCAATCCCTAGAGAAGGACATCATGGTTGGGAGAGTGGCAGGTCAATGAAAAAATGGAAAACCCTCCACTAGATGAATTGACACAATGTCTGCAACAATGGGCTTAAACATAAATAAGATCGTGTGCCTGGAACAGAATTGGGAAGTGTTCATCCTGCTGTACACAGGGTTGCTATGAGTCAGATATGACTCGATGGCCCCTAACAACAACAACATGGTTGCACAAACTCTTCTCAGTAGTGTATGTGATTGAACCCTTACCAAAATCCCAACATTTGACAATTTGATATGTGAACAATAGTATGTTCTTTAATCTGCTTTTTTTTGTTGTTGTTGTAACTTTTTCACATATTTCTTGGGCAGTAGAATTCTTTTGTGTATTGTTTATGTCTTGCCCATTTTTCTATTTTGACCCTAATTTTTAAATTGATTTAAAAGATTCTTTAAGATCATGGGCTCTTGTGTTTGAATCCTTTTCTGTCACTTACCAGTACGATCTTGGAGAAGTTATATAACCTCTTTGGACTTTTAGCAAGGATATTGTTAAGGTAACAGTAGGTATGATATAAAATCATACTTATACAGCATTAGATCAGTGGTTCCCAAAGTGTGGTCCAGTCCTTGAAATCTGTTCAGGGGGTTAAGGTCAGATCTATTTTCATGACAATACCTACATGTTATTATTATCTGTTTTCACTAACCCACCCATCTTTTCCCTACTTCTGCGAACAATTATAATGGCATTATGAAAAGGGCATAAGCTTTGGCATTAGATGACTTACTTGGGTTTTTAACCCTGGCTCTGCTACTTTGATGAAATCTGTTAGTCTCAATTTCTTCATCAATAAAGACAAGATGATAATACCTACCTGGCATGGTTGAATACTTGATGTTAACTGATGTTATTATTACTAACAGTTTTGTACTTATAGGTCTGTTTTGTATTTTTAGTTCTATTTATTTGAACTGTGTCTGACTAGTTCTATGTTATAACATGAGTTTAATTAAATTTTATTCCCTATTACCTGTATTAAGTTTACAGATGCTGAAGGTTACTTTACTGCTTGCACAACAGATACAACTGTGAATAGTTCTCTGGTAAGTGCTTCTTTTCTTGTTCCATCATGGTGGGAAGAACTCAAACACCTCTGATGACCCCACGTATTAGGGGATTTAGCTCAATATGGGTCCTTCACAAGAATTGCAACATGATACTTTGTTTCCTTAGGGACACCTGGAATGTCCAGGTAAGCAATTCAGCTACCTTTGAGGAGACAGGGGAAGGGGAAACATTTAAGGAGTGAAAATAATGAATGATAGTTCTTTGTTTCTTGTCAGCTTTTCAACTTCATGCTCATTATTATTGTTTAGAAATAAGTGTTTTTCTTGACACTGAGAATATATAGGCATATATCTGTTCATTCACTTATTCCATAATGTTTTTTAGAGTACCTAATATGTCTGCGGGCTGAGATTTAGCTCAGTTGGTAGAGTGCTGCGCTGCAGTCTCTGAGGTCCCGAGTTCGATTCCCAGCACCGCAAAAATGGGAGAAGGGCCTGGCAATCCACTCCCAAGGCAATCCCAAAATAGTCAGCCATTGAAAACCCTATGAGGGTCGCTATGAGTCGGATATGGACTCGACGGCACCTAACAACAACAACAACAACAACAACAACAACAAAATATGTGTGTGAGGGCTGGGGTTTAGCTCAGTTGGTAGAGTGCTGCTTCCCCCTCTCTGTGGACCCAGGTTTGATCCCCGGCACCATAAAAACGGGAAAAGCACATGGCAATCCACTCCTGAAGCAATCCCAAAACAATCAGCCATTGAAAATCCTATGAGGGTCGCTATGAGTTGTATCTGACTCAATGGCATTTAATGATAATATGTGTGAAGCACATGTTCTAGATTCTAGAAATACAGTATATGTTCTAGTGTGTTAAAATATGTGTGTTTGGAGAAGGAGAGGAGACAGTAAGCAAGCAAATTAAATTCTTTACACACTTATTTTAAGTATTTATAATTTAGTTGGAGAGAATATAAAAGTCCATTCTCTTTAGACCATCACTAAGGCATCTCTTTAAAATGCCTTTGTGTGTGTGTTGGGGGGGGGGTAGTACTGGGGTTGAATTCCACTCGTGTGCTTTGCAAGCACTCTACTACTGAGCTGCTCCCGCATCCCCTTTTTTACTTTTTTGTCTTGAGACAGTCTTGCTAAGTTACACAGGCTTCCTCTGGCCTCAAATTCACAATCTTTCTGCCTCTTCCTCCTGAGTTGTAGGGATTACAGGCATGAGCACCACACCCAGCTTTCAAATGCGTGTTTGACAATACTTCTTCTCTTTCCAAATATTGCATTCTGTTTAAGAAATATTTTAGTTACTATAATAATTTTTCTGTTTGTCTGCTTTTTAGAACTGTTGTGTGCTGGGCAAGTTATTAGGTACTATGAAGAGTTTATGAAGCTGGGAGAAAATGCCATGTCTCTTCTCTGAGACTTTTTTTTTCCTTAAAGTACTTGGGAGTTGAACTCGGTCTCACACATACTTTGCAAGTGCTCTTACCACTGGGCTACACCTCCAGCCCATTTTTAATTTTTTTATTTGGAGTCAGGGTCTCACTAAGTTATGCAGACTGCCTCTGGTCTCAACCTTGTGATCCTTCTGTCACAGCCTCCTAAATCACTGGGATTAAAGGCATGTGCTACTGTGCCCAACTCTTCTCTGAGATCTTAAGCGTTGACAAGATAGTTTAATCTCACTTGCCTTTCTCAGTGCAGAGGGCAGAGTTGAGATGGCTGCCTACTTTTCTGATTCTTCTAATAGTTCTTTCTTTTATCTCAAGATAGATATGACAGATTACTGTAGACCAAATGAAAAGTTAAAGCCAGGTTGCTCTACTACTTGGTTCTTTTAATTTTATTGTCTACTACTTGGTTCTTTTTTACTTCTGCTTCTAGAAAAATTCCTTTAAAAAACCTATTTCCTAAGGTTATTTTGAGGACTGAGAAATATATATTTAACTGCTCTGGACTTGGACCTGGTACATAGTGAGAACTGATAAGTGGTAGCTATTTTTGTTGTTATTACCTCTTAGTCATCTAAAACTTTTCAAGAATTATTTGGATTTTTAAAAAATCTTTTTCATTTGGTCTACAGTAATGAAAAGTTCAAAATAATGAGAAGTCAGTTTCCAGACCCCGTTGTCTCTTCATTTGCTGAATATTTTTCATTGTTAGAGTTCAATACCAGGAGTTAAAAGAGGAATTAAAGATATTTTAAAAAATTATGTAGTTTTTAAGAAAGAGCACTTTGTGGAATTATGCTTTAAATATAGACCATCTAAAGAACATTTGCAAGAATAATTGAGACATTTAGAATCACTTAAAAATTTGGACCTTCAGAGCATGGTTAGAGCAACGTGGCTTTAATTTTATTGTGTACTAATTGGTTCTTTTTTACTTCTGCTTCTAGAAAAATTCCTTTTAAAAAACCTATTTCCTAAGGTTATTTTGAGGACTGAGAAATATGTTTATAGCTGGGCGCGGTGGCACATGCCTGTAATCCCAGTGGCTTGGGAGGCAGAGGCAGGAGGATCGCAAGTTCGAGACCAGAGGCAGTGTGCGTAACTTAGTGATACCCTGTCTCAAAAATGTAAAAAAATGGGCTGAGGGTGCAGCTCAGTGGTCCAGCACTTGCAGAGCATGCAAGCGTGAGGCCCTGGGTTCAACCCTCAGTACCACAAAAAAAAAAAAAAAAAAATATATATATGTTTATCTGCTCTGGACTTGGACCTTGTACATAGTAAGAACTGATAAGTGGTAGCTATTTTTGTTGTTATTACCTCTTAGCCATCTAAAAATTTTCAAGAATTATTTATTTATTTCTTTATTTTTAAATCTTATGTAATGAAACAATTTGGTAAATATAAATGTTGTTGTTGTTGTTAGGTGCCGTTGAGTCAGTATCCAACTCATAGCGACCCTCATAGGGTTTTCAATGGCTGATTGTTTTGGGATTGCCTTGGGAGTGGATTGCCAGGTCCTTCTCCCAAAATATAAATATATACTATATATTTTATTTATCTGTCTTCCCCTTTAGACTGCATGGTCATTTAAGAAAAGACTTAGTATTGATTTGCCCATATCCCCAGGCCTAGAACAGTCTCTAACTAGTAGAAAGTCAATGTGATTTTCTTATTTTGTTTTGGGAATGATGGGGTCTCACTATGTTACCCAAGCCTGCCCCAAACTTCTAGGCTGAAATAATCCTCCCACCTCAGCCTTCCTATAGCTGGGTTTATAGCACCACCATGGTTGACACTCTGTATGTATTTTTTTAAAAGAATGAATGAAAGGGACAGAAGATAATCTGTTAGCAGAGAGAGGTCTGTTTCTATGACATTTAAGTATTAGTGGTGATAATTTGCCAAACCTGTTATATTACATTTCTAAACTTTAAAATGATTTCTTTCTGTCATAATAGCTGTGTGGATCAGTTGAGTTTCCTTCTTGAGTCTTTTATCTGCATTTTGGGAAAGTTATCCTCTACAAACATGCTGGTGAATAGCCATGTGTTGAATGATGTGTGTGTCTGCCTACCACGCATTTAAATTTTAGCCACTATATCAGCTTTTATTTGTGCTGTTTATATTTGTCTCTGTTTCCATTACATTCCAGAGTGAACCTTTGTATGTTCCTGTGAAATTTCATGATCTTCCAAGTGAAAAACTTGAGAGCACAAGTACTGATACTGAAAAAAGTGAGTAAAACTTAGACTTTCATGACTGAGAAGTAGATGGAAATTTTAGCTTCATTCAGGACACCCAAAACTTAATGATTCTGTGGGTTTACTGGGATTACTGAGCATTTTTTCTGTTCCATATAGATTGATTTAGCCTCCAGTTTTCTGGAAGTCTTTTGGAAATATGAATCTGTTACAGTATAACTTTTTTATTAATTCAGCTGGAATAACTTTGAAATATCAGAAATCTCTATGTTTTCATTAGATATATTGTTATTATTATTAATAACAATATTCTTTTAAACATGTCCTCAAAGACTCTAATAACAGGCCATATGTCTATATTTACAGCAACTTGGGAGGCTGAGGCAGGAGGATCATGAGTTTGAGGCCAGAGGCAGCCTGTGCAACTTAATAAAACTCCCGTCTCAAAATAAAAAAAATAAACAAAAAAAGACTCTAATAACAAGTTATAGGAGCTTTGCTAGTTCTGTGAATTTATTAAAGAATGTTAATTTTAATTTAAGCCACAGTATTTATCCATATTTTTCTTTGCAAGGCATAAACCTGTAGAGGAGTGTTCTGTATGCATGTCCAGGAAAATAATTCTCATAAATTGGGAATCTATATGGAGTAATCCAAATAAAGTTTTACTATAAATGGTAAAATAATCATACTAAAATCCTGAATCACACAGTTGTGTATCCACATAATTGCAGAAACTTTGAATATTTGTCTCATTTTAAACTCTTTCAAACATTTTATAGATGAAACCATTTTTCCTGTTAACTCTTGAGTGAGCAAAGCTGGCCCAGATAATAATATAACTTTGGCTTTCTTTGTCTTACTATGACCATAAGTGAACTAGATAATATGCATTATCATTAAATTAAAATTGTGACTTTTGTTGGATAAAAGGGTACATTTAATGATTTTATATTATATTTTCTTTTTAAGCTTCGAAAAAGTCTCGTGTAAGGTTTAGTAATATCATGGAGATTCGACAGCTTCCATCAAGCCATGCATTAGAAGCAAAACTGTCTCGAATGTCACATCCTACTGTGAAAGAACAAGAATCCATATTGAAAACTGTGGGGAAACTGACTGCAACCCAAGTAGCAAAAATTAGCTTTTTTTTTTGCTTTGTGGTAGGTCTTTTCTTTCTTATATCTTTGGAACTTGAATTTTAAGACGGTACACATACCGACAATGTAGTATTGAAATGTAAGGCTATTAGGCTGTTTGCTTGTGACTTTAAGCTGCTGTGTGGTGTCATTGAGTATCAAAGTTAGTAAATTCTTAACATACCTCAAAGAATTACAAGTCATCCATTCATAGACACACACACACACACATACCCCCCCCACACTTTGGGAAGTTCTGCATTTGTCATTCCTCAGGGTCAGAATTATGAACAGTTATTTTATATTGTGATGTATATAAGAGCTAGTAAATATCTTGGTTAGAGTCTACTATATGCATTGATTTTTTTTCAGGTAAGTGTTTTTGAAGTTTTACATTAAGTTTATGTCAGTGCAGTGAGGTGTTATTTTAGCAAGTACTCAGTGAATATTTCTACAGAATTTCTTATAGTATTGTTTATAGTATTTATTTTAATATAGAAACTGAAAATATATTTAAAATTTCACATAAAATAATGATATCATAAATAGTTATTTTGAGCTAAAGCAGGATTAGAGTCTTGGTGAACAAAAACTCTTAAAGTACAGAATTTTAGAAATCGATTTCAGTGCTACTTTATATGTATATATCTGCGTGTGTGTGTGTGTGTGTGTGTGTGTGTGTATGTGTGTGTGTGTGTATCTCATTGGAAGTAGCCTAGTCCAAGGTTGCTTAATATGAGCCTTTAAGATTTTTTGCCAAGCATCTTAAAGCACTAGACTATATCAATGTCATTATCATTGGCCTGATGACAAAGTGTTTTTACTTCATAATTTTGCATCTTATACTCATTGAGTAGCCCATTTTTCTCCATTCTCTGGCTAAATATCCTCTACTTTAGTGATAATTTGATTAATGTATTCTGCTATGCAAATCAAAAGAAAATCTTGGGGTTATAATATGATAATTACATACGTACTGAAAATAATTTAAAGGCTTAAATATTTGGGTTATGCTATTTATTTTGATTTCTGTCTGTTTTAAATAGGTGTAAGGCAGGACTAAAACCTATCAATTATATGCTTCCTTTCAAAGGAGACTTGAGGTGATGTGTAGTAAAAGCATCTGAACCATAAAAGTTAAAACAAGGATGAAAACATAAGAGCCAGATAAATGGGTAATGGGGGCAGGATCTGGCTGTGAAGTGGGATGATTATATCAAGAACTTCAATTTAGAGGAAGAGTGCTACTTCAGGTGGGCATACACCTCATTTGTAGGCAGAGGGGCAGGATGGCAAAAAGGAAAACCTCTTGAGTTACACGTAGCTTATTGTCTAGTAAAAGGAAGTATCTGCCTTCCTTTGATAAAGAAAACTTTGTCTTAATTTAAAACTTTGAGAAAAAGCCAAGTGTAGTGGCACATACCTGTAATCATATCATGGAGGGAGGCTGAGGCAAGAGGATCTATGTGAATTTGACACCAACCTGGGCTACCTAATGAGTTCCAGGCCAGATTGGGCTACATAGCAAGATCCTGTCCCAAAGGAAAAACAAATTGAGAGAAATGTACTGTAATGGATGTATTCTGTAACCTCCAGGGGATGCCCAAAGCCATGGAGAGTACCTGCCCTTACATATACAATGTTTTTTCTTATATGTGCTATATTAGTCAGCTGGTGTGTGAGTGCGGCAAAATACCTGACTGAGATAAGCTGATGAAAAGAGTGATTTATTAGGGGCTCACAATTAGATAATTTTAGTCCATTTGAGGTGAGACGGCATGGTGGTATGTGATGCAGGCATCTGGGCAGATGGCAGCAGCCTCTGACAGAGAATCTCATATCTTATCAGATTAGAAGCAGAGAGTTGAGACCAGAACCATGGGTCTTGGTATAAACTTCCAAAGGCTACTCCAAGGATCCACTTCTGCAAAGCTATATCCTACTTCCCAAAGTTCCATAATCTCCCATGACAACACCACCAGCTGGGGACCAAATACTCAAACACATGACTTAGATTCAAACCAGTATACTGTACCCCTGGCTCCTAAAAGGTCATGGCCATCTCATAATACAAAAAGCATTCAGTACAACTTTAGGAATTCACAAAGTCTTAACAGTCTCACTGTGTTTAAAAGTCCAAGTACAGAATCTCCACTGAGACTCAAAGCAAACTTAACTGTGAGCCCCTGAAAAAATAAAAACAGGTACATACTTTTAAAATATAATGGCACAGAATAAGCATTCCCATTCCAAAATGGAGGAATGGGGGCACAGAAAGGAAAGATTAGTCTATAGCAAGATTGATAAGCCACTGGACAAACAAATCCTGTAGCCCCATATCTGGAGTCTGGCACATGACATCATATAGTATCTAGCACTACTGGGGCTTGAACAGGCTTGGGTGGCTCTGCCGTCATCACCCTGCCTTTTGCAACACACATGGCCATGATATGCTGGCTCTCTTTGTTGCTGACAGCTTCTCTTGGCAGACATTTTACGTTGCTAACATATTCAACATCCTGAGACCTCCATTGCTGCTTAGGTGTCACCCTTAAAGCTTCATACCTTATCCCTTCAGGGACTCTCCATAGGGTACCTGAACTTGGTACACATTTCCTGGCCTTGCAGACTATTTTCTAGGACCTTGGTAGCAGCCTCTATAACCCTTTAACTGTTGTATTCTTCATGCTTGCAAAGCCAGGATCATGTGGGTGACACTAAGGTCTACTGCCTGCTCGAGCAGTAGCTTCACCCTTTTGAACCACAGCTGCAGCAGTGGCCTCTGTTTACCTAGGCCAAGAAACCCCTTTCCTAGGTGTCCCCGTTGCAGCAAGGCGACCTGGAGGCATCACTTCACAGCCATTCTCCCCTCAAGTGAAAGTGTTTTAAATGAGTTTGACATTTCACACCCTATTGCCTTTGATGAGAGGGGCCTTTTGGACTCCTGTTTTTGCCTCCAGGGGTTTTCTGTTGTGTTGTCCCAGCAAAAAATTTGGGGCTTATCTTTACTGCAGATTATCTGGTTAACATAGCCTCTTCGCCCAAACCAGCCCCATCCACAGTAACATTAGACAAGCCACAGCTTTATTCCTCTTTAAATTGCACATTTTAAAGACCTTTTTTTTTTTTTTTTTTTTTTTTTTTTTTTTTTTTTTTTTTTTTTTTTTTTTTTTTTTTTTTTTTTTTTTTTTGCCTTTCCCTGTACTTTTTTCATAGTAAATCTGGCTGAAAGCAGCAAGCAATAATTCTGCCATGTCCCTTATATCTTGCCACTCTTGCAGTATTTCCTCCACCAAGTTAATTAGCTCATTACTTTTGAACTCAGCTTCACTCAGTCTTTAGGACATAGACAAACTGCAGACAAGCTCTTTGCTAGAATATAACATGAATTACCTCTAGTCTAATTCTCAGTAGAGTTGTATTTTCCTCTGAAATCCTGTGATCCCTTTCTACTTTTCTATCAGAGGCAGCATTCTGGTCTGCTGATTGTTCACCAGAACCACTGCTCTAGCTTTTTATAACATCCAAGGGCTTCTATTACCTGTATCTCCAAACTCTTCAAAACTGCTCTTGTAAACAAGTTCCAGCAGCTTAAGAGGCACATGATCAGGTTTCTGCACAGCAATGACCCCACTTTCTGGTACCAGTTTTCTGTATCGGTCCGCTGGTGTGTTGCTGTGATAGAGAATCCAGCTAAAACAGATTTATGGGGGGAAGTCTGATTATAAATGTTTGCTTGTGAATTTTCAATACAAAGCAGCTTTTAAAACTTCTTATGGTAAAAGTGTTTAGGAGGAGAAAAAAATAGGAAACTGTAAATTGGAATGGCAGATATAAACATGTCTTTCATTAAATTTCACTTTGTTTCCTTTTTCTGTAGTGGTTTTTGGCAAATTTGTCATATCAAGAAGCACTTTCGGACACACAGGTTGCTATAGTTAATATTTTATCTTCAACTTCTGGTAAGAAATTTGTCTTTAAAATCTGCATTATAAATTGGTGTATGTATTTTTGTTGTGTATATATGTATACATGTACATATTTCTATCTTATTATAAATTAGTACATTAGTTTTAATGAACATTAGTATAACTACTACTTAATATTTATAGTTCCCTTCCTTAGCTTTGTGATACATATGTTCCTTTAAGTACATTGCAGTGTTTTTTATACAATAATATATTAAGGCTTTATAGGCTGGCTACTTGTATTATAGCTGTCTTAGTGTACACATATTCTTTTCAAAGATCTTTTTTTAGACCCTTTAGCTAAATGTAATTGCTTATTTCAGAACTGTAATTTGCTCTCTGGTAGGTATTTTATTTTTAAAATTGAAACACCTTCCAAATCTGGAAGATAAAAGTAGTATTTTTGAAGCTGTAAAAATAGCTTTTGCACACAGGTTAGATTATGATGAGTTCACAATGTTATTTTGAATGCTCAGTTTAAGTCTTTACCTCTATGGCGTCTGATCCCATCAGATCTCAAAAGCTAAGCAGGGACAGGTCTGGTTAGTACTTGGATGAGAGATTGCCTGGGAATACTGGGTGCTGTAGGCTTGGGAGAAGGACCTGGCAGCCACTCCCAAAACACAATCAGCCATTGAAAACCCTGTGAATAGGAGAGAAGCACTGGCAATAGTGCTGGTCATGGCAATGTCAGGTAGTGTTTCATATGTTGTACATAGGGTCGCTATGAGGGGACCCAACTTGATGGCACCTAACAACAACAACAGGTTTTAAAATGATTAGGCCTGTACTTGATTCATATTGTTGAATTAAACATGGTTTAGTTTAGAGGCTATTTTTATGTATGATCTTTGACATTTCAGACTAGGTAATGATAGTCTTCTTCTTCTTATTGTTGTTGTTAGGTGCCCTTGAGTCAGGGTCTGACTCATAGCGACCCTATGTACAACAGATGAACCACTATTGTTGTGCTTCTCTGGTATTCATAGGGTTTTCAATGACTGATGGTTTTTTTGGGAGTGGGTTGCCAGGTCCTTCTCCCAAGCCCATACATAGCACCTGGTGTTCCCAGGCAGTCTCCCATACTAGTACTAACCAGGCCTGACCCTGCTTACCTTCTGACATCTAATGGATCAGATGCCACAGTGGTATGGCTGCAGGCAGTCTTATTCTTAGGTATTTGAAAATGGCAAAAATTAGTTTAAAAGTTAGGTATATAATTTGCTTATTTATACAATGCAGTGGGTAGTAAGTAATGTGGAAAATATTAAAGCTCATGTACTTTTCTTCTTCTCCTTCTTTTCTGCCCTTTTCTCCCCATAGGACTTTTTACTTTAATCCTTGCTGCAGTGTTTCCGAGTAACAGTGGAGATAGATTTACCCTCTCTAAACTATTAGCTGTAATTTTAAGGTAAGAATATATTGTAAGCTATTTTACTCTGCTTAAAAGTACGATGTTGAAGAGATTTCTGGTCCTGATACAGGATAGTTTTATAGTATCATACACAGGCAAAGAAAGATGAGGAAAAAGAAGGCTGCAGCCATAGCACCCTAGCATCCAATCCCACCTGATCTCGGAAGCTAAGCAGGGTTGGCTTGATTAGTACTTGAGTGAGAGACCACTTGGAAATATCAGGTGCTGCAGTCTAGGGAGAAGGACCTGGCAATCCATTCCTGAAACAATCTGCCACTGAAAACCCTATGAATAGCAAAGAAACACCGACAATAGTACCAAGCATGGCACAGTATCGGAGAGTGGTTTGTTCTGTTGTGCATAGGGTCCCTGTGAGTCAGACTGGACTCAATGCTACCTAACAGCAGCAACAAGTGGACATTATGCCTCCCTGCCCAGTATCATATGCTGGAGCAGTTTACCAGATCTTTCTGGGTGGGGTAACTGGAAGGAAAGACACTAGGCAGCTTTGTTTTTCATTTATGTGATTACAGATTAAGTATTGTACTGAAACTCACATTTAACCTAATGTGCCAACTTAATCATAACAACTTTCCAAGTGTGTCTTTCTTTTTCCTAAGACAGATTCTCCTTTTTGTTTTGGCTTTCATTTGTGCTTCTGCTTCTCCTAGAAATCCAACATTCAGCCTTTTCTAATTGTCCCAGCCTCCAGTGATCTTTCACTTATTTTCTGTATAATTCTTCTGGAAGTTTTGTACTACTGTAAAGCAGCAGCATTATCAATAATTATATTTAAACCTTTTATATTTATTTAACTTCATGTATTTCTGTCTTGTCTTCTCTACTGGATTATAAACCTTTTTAGTGTTGCCAAAAACCTAGCATAGAGTATTGCCCTTAGTACTCAAAAAAGATGTTTTGGTTTGATAAAGCTGTTATTTTTGTGAGAGAAAATCAGAAATCAAAGAAGGTAGCAGAATGATTTTGTGGTGAGAATAGTAATTTTTAGCTATCAGAGCTGAGATTGAATCAGAGCACTATTGTTTGCTCCTGGGTAGCACCCTTCACTGTCCTAGTTGAGAAAATTTTAAAAATACTATCTGCTTTGCAGGCTTGTTTTAAAATTTGTAGTAATGTATGTAAAGTTACTTTTCTAGAGATTTGTACTTGGCCATCATAGAAGACCAGTAGGTCTTATTATGTGCTTTTCTAGTTTAGATGTTAAGGACATTGGTCATGGTTGTTGCACTGAGTAGTCTGGTTTATTCAACTAATTCACCATTTAAACTTCATAGCCATGAGGAATTTTTTCTTTTGCATGATTAGCTAATGTTTTAGCAAAGTATATTTTTACATTAGGGAAATATAGAATATTTGTATTGAGAAAGTGAGGTTTTATTCAACTTTACTATCATATGTTAATTTGTAGTTTTTCTTTGTACTACTTAATAAAGAAGGGAATAGATATAAAATATTGTGCTTGCAAGTATTTTGACCTCTGTTAATCTTCATTAAAGTAGGTCTAGAACAGGAATTATGGGAGAAGGGGTTGGCAATCCACTCCCAAGGCAATCCCAGAAACAATCAGCCATTGAAAACCCTATAAGGGTCGCTATGAGTCAGACACGACTTGACGGCACCTAACAACAACAACAACAACAACAACAATAAGAACAGGAATTAGGAAATTAAAGTGGGCTGTCTGCCAGTTTTTATAAATAAAAATTTTATTGAACACAGTCATTCTCATTCATTTGCATATTATCTTTGGCTGCTATAGGACCATAGCAACAGAGTTGAGTTGAAACAGAGACCATATGGCCCACCAGTCTAATATATTTGCTTTCTATCCCTTAAAAATAGTTTGCTTGACCTGGGTCTAGAATAATTAATCCTTGGCCTATTTTTTTTTTTTTTGTATATTATATGGTCTTAAGAATAGTGTATTACATATTATTTAATACTTTGTTTTGAACTGGCTTTAAACAATGAGATTGAATTTTTGAGTTTATGAGAAGAATTTGACACAACAGTCTTGACAGAAATCTTCTAATGACTTAAGAAATCTTATTTCATCACCTATGATCCAGTCCTACTGCCATCATTACTTGTTTTGAGATCTTGGGCATGATTTTTTGTTTGCTTGTTTGTTTTTT
Source organism: Pedetes capensis (assembly GCA_007922755.1). Taxonomy (NCBI): domain Eukaryota; kingdom Metazoa; phylum Chordata; class Mammalia; order Rodentia; family Pedetidae; genus Pedetes; species Pedetes capensis. The sequence goes on along the minus strand of VMDO01003429.1, from coordinate 114,954 downwards.
GTTTTGCTTTATTTTGTGTTTTGTTGTTTTACTTCTGCCTATTTCCTCAGCAGTAAGTTGGCAATAATAATAGAACTTTTACAACGGATTGTTATGTGGATTAAAGGAGCTAAAACTTCTAAAGTGTTTGGAAAAATGTCTGATGCACAACAGATGTGTTCAGTACATTTAGCCATTATCATTATTATTACTATCATCATCTAAATGAAAACAGAACTTCTGATTTCCAATATATTGTGGTTACTCAATAAATAATAGTTAAGTCAAATCCAAATAATGATCATTTAACAGGAAACTGTTTAATAGAAGAGTATTAATGTTTAATATAAAGATTATATTTGACTTTGTGATGGCATCATTCCATAAAGGAAAAAAATTTCTTTTTCATATTCCTCTTCCACTATCACCTTTGTCTTTTTGATCAGTGGGTGAGAGTGTTAGACTAATTTTTTTTTTTAATTGAGACAGAGTCTCACTTTGTAGCTGAAGGAGGCCAGCCCAGGATTCACTGATGTAGCTCAGTCTGGCCTTCAACTCACCTCCATCCTTCTGCCTTAGCCTCTCTAGTGCTGGGATTACAGACTTGTGCCACTATGCCCAGCTTTTTTTGTTGTTGTTGTTAATTAACAATATTTCATTTGCTGGAAATACACACACACACACACACACACACACACAACTTATAAGATGCACAGAAAGGCAACATATCTCTTTGAAGACAAGAACCACATCCACATTGTTCACTGCTATAACACAGACCTTTATTCATACTAGATGCTCGATAAGTAACAGTTCAATAAATAAATGACTTTTGACTTCTTGACACCCTTAATTCAGTTTTATTTTTATCCATTTAAAATCATAGGATTAATGGAACTATTTAAAGGATACTTTTATTGTTAATTTAGATTTTACCACTAAGCAAGAATAGTATCTTTGCTGGGTTTATATGAGTTTAATTTATTCATATCTCCAAAAGAAAGATTGGCAAAGAGATGACAAGTTAGGTGACTTTTCCATAGTTGAAACACAGTAGTTCCCAAGAGTGTTGGGCACTAGAACCTTGTTGTCTGTATTTCAGTCTCAGCTATATGTTCTTGATTAAGTTATTTCATATGTTTGTGCACATATTTTCTCATGTAAAATAGGAATGGCAATAGTAATGCCTTCCTTATAAGGCAATATTCTGCGTTTTGTGAGGATTAAAGTGAGTTAATACAAGTACAGCTCAGTGCTGATAGTATCATTAGCTATTATTAACCAAATCACTAAATTCTTTGAGCGTTTTATCCAAAGTTGAGATTAGTTCTTGATCCCTTGTAAATAATTTCTGTCTTTATGATTGGTCTTTTAAAAGTTTATTATTTTACTCATCAGTAATGACTGTTCTTTTCACAGCATTGGGGGAGTTGTGCTGGTAAATCTGTCAGGGTCTGAAAAGTCTACTGGAAGAGACACAATAGGTAAGTAGGTGCCTCTGCATTTTCTCTGTTAGAGTACACCAGCAAGTTTTGTGCTTCCTGTCATGCATCCGTGTGTGTGCAGGCACAGAGGGTGGGCATTAACAACACTTTTTATGGTTGTTTATTTAAACTTTCCTTTGGAAATAATGTAAAAACACAAAAATAGTTTATATGACCTTCACTCAAATTCTCTGGATGCTAACTTATGTAAGTATTATGTTAGTCAGCTTGTGCATTCAAAGTATCTGACAGAAGCAAACTTATGGGAGGACTGATTTATTGAGGCTCACAGTTTGAGGATTTCAGTCCATAGAGGCAGGGCAGGCATGGTGGCAGAGCAGGTGATAGGGCTATCAGGAAGCAGAGAGAGATTGGAACCAGGGGCCCATGTAAAACCTCCAAAGATCCATCCCTGGTGGTCTACTTCTGCAAAGCTAGATCCTGCCTCCCTGGGTTCCATAGCCTCCCAGGGTTCCATAGCCTCCCAGGGCAGCACCATTAGCTGGGGACCAGACATTCAAACACTCCCATGGCCTTTCTGGGACATTTTAGATTTAAACCATAACAACTAAGATACAGTTGTAAAAATCAGGAATTAGCAGTGATTACAATTCTGTTATCTAGTCTATGTTGTTGTTGTTGTTAGGTGCTGTCGAGTCAGTATCTGACTCATAGCAACCCTACATACAACAGGCGAAACACTATTGTCAGTGCTTCTCTGCTATTCATAGGGTTTTCAATGGCAGATTGATTATTGGGAGCGGATTGCCAGGTCCTTCTCCCAAGCCTGCAGTATCTGGTGTTCCCAGGCGGTCTCCCATCCAAGTACTAACCAGGCCCAACCCTGCTAAGCTTCAGATCTGACGGGATCGGATGCCACAGGGTTATGGCTGCAGGCCATCTAGTCTATAGACCCATTTTAAATTTAACCATTTTTTCCAGTGTTCTTTTTCAGGTCCAGGATCATGGGTTTCATTTAGTTGTCATGTCTCCTTAGGTTTTTTTCATCTGGAAATATACCTCAGTCTTTTGTCTTTTATGACCTTAACACTACTGAAGAGTATTGCATAGTTGTTTTGTGCAATGCCTCTTAATTTGTTTTTTTCTAATATTTCCTTATGGCTAATTGAGGTTATGCATTTTGGTGAGAATATCATGACAGTAATACTATTTCCTGATTTTATTAGTACATTTTATCTGAAGGCACATGATCTTGATTTAACCCATGACTAGTATAATTAGTTTTCAGGTAGCATCTGCCAGGGTTCTCCAGTATAAAGTTACTAACTCTTCTCTCTGTAAGTAATAAGCATCTTGTAGATAGGTACTTTGTGATTTACAAATATCCGATTGCTGTCATATTTTCACCTATTAATTTTATCATTCACTCTTGCTTCTTGCCTGAAATAATTACTGCTATGACAAACATTTGTCTGCAGTCATAACACCCTAACATCTGATCCTGCCTGATCTTGAAAGCTAAGCAGGGTCTACCTGGTTAGTCCCTGGATGAGAGACTGCCTGGGAATACCAGGTGCTGCAGGCTAGGGAGAAGGACCTGGCAACCCACTACCCAAGCAATCCACCACTGAAAACCCTATGAATATCAGAGAAGCACTGATGATAGTGCCAGGCATGACACAGTGTCAGAGTGTTTCCTTCTGTTGAACATAGGGTAGCTAGGAATCAGACTTGACTCGAAGACACCTAACAACAACAATAATGGTGAACATTTAGTTTCTGATCCAGTGCCTACATTTAACAAAAACAAATATAATCAGAACCCAGCTTAGTGGTTTTCTTGTGGGAAATTTCTTTTAATATTTGAAGTTATTAAATAGAATAATACTTTCTAAACTATTCCTGGTTACTGCTGAGTGAACTGTGCCTTGAACCACCTCACCTCTTTCTTACCCAAAGCAGCTTTGTGTGCATAAAACAATATATGTGTTTGTTTTGTGTGTACAAGGTTTTGTTGACAGGCTTTCCCTTTGCCTAAAAAGAAAAAGTTTGAAAATAATAACAATCATAGAATTACCAAAATAATTAGCCTTTTGAATAACTGATTAAAGGTTTGAGTATGGTCATTTGGCAGAAGCATATTACTTAGTTGTTTCTGGAAGTTTATTAAATGCTTTTGAAAATGACTTAATCAGTCATTTATTAACTCCCATATTGTAAGCTTCATGATATATTAGCTATTTTGGAACATTTATGTGTTGTTTGTAATTTTCAAGGAGTTCTTGCTTTGATATTTACAAATGTTTATTTACAAATTTACAAAATATTTACAAAATATGATATTTACAAAATAAAGGCACTAAAGAATAAAGTAATCCCATATTTTTAAATTGTCTAAAATAGAAGACAAGCCTGTTGGAAATTTGGCAGAGTAGAAAGAGGATGTTTTGTGGAAAAGTGGAACTTTAACACAGCCTTGAAGATGGAAATTGTAGTTGAATATGTATTAAGAACGATATGTACGAATGGGAAAACAAGACTAAACAACATCTTAGAGAAGGAAAGAAACATTTGTTAGGCTGGACAGTGTCATGTCGAAATTGTTTATGTTGGGAAAAATAGGGAGTGTGTATTTCAAAATTTAAATCAAAATGTTAGTGATATGTTTGGTTAGATCGTTGAGGTGAATGTCTTTGTATTTATTTGTTCACACATTAAATTGTTTCCTATGCTGTGAGAGTTTATGATCCCTCCCCACCCCCGCAAAAAACGGGTGAAGGACATGGCAATCCACTCCTGAAGCAATCCCTAAACAATCAGCCATTGAAAACCCTGTGAGTGTAGCTAGGAGTCAGACTGGACTCAATGGCACCTAACAACAAATACTGCTGGCGGACCTGGATGGGATGGGTTATTACCTTTTCACTTTTGTATACTCAGTTCTGAAATTAATATCTGACACATTATTAGATATTAATAAGTGTATATTGAATGAGCTAATAAGTGGATTCTTTAAATCACTGTTAATTTCTACAGGTTCCATTTGGTCTCTTGCTGGAGCCATGCTTTATGCTATCTATATTGTTATGATAAAGAGAAAAGTAGATAGAGAAGATAAGTTGGATATTCCAATGTTCTTTGGTAAGAATTTTTTTAACTTGTGAGTCTGTTTACCTTAAATGACTAATTCAGGAATTTTTTGTTTGCTTGCTTGTTCGTTTTAGAAGAAATAGAGAAGACTTCCCCCCATACAATTTTTTAAAACCTTTTAAAGACCGTGAAGTCCAATCTCAAAATTTTTTCTCTTACATTGTCCTATGTTATTGTGTACATATGAGGGAATACCCATTATTTTGATGTGAGATAGAGAAAGGAACTCCTCTTAAGACATTTTTTTAATTAATGTCTTCAGTCTATGAATCATATTGTTCATTGATATAATAGAAGTATGTTACTGTAAACATGAGAGTTCACTTGCTATGTTATACATTTTACCACTTTTGAATTGTTGGAAGCACAGGGTTGGGAAAACTGTCTGCAAATGATATGTATATGATATTATAGTTTCTAGCATCAATCCTTAGGTCTCAGCAAATGGAATATCAAATATGATTAACAAATGCTTCTTTTCTTAAAATTGTCTAAAATTGTGGTATCTATAGGACTGCAAAAGAAGGGCACATTGACAAGTTATTTCCAAAACTATCTGAAAATAAATAGATAAGTCTGTGATAAGAATTCAGAGTGCAACTTACAGGGAATCAGGAGCCCTGGAATCTGTTGTAATTTCATTTATCATGTACTCATCTGATAAGTGAAGGTAGTAGCCTAGATGAGTGGCTTCCAGACTCTGATTTAAGGAATTTGGAGGATGTTCGGTAGGCTAGAGGAGGTGGAGTTGCAATCTGATTCTTGGACTCCTTTGTTATTTTCACTGGAACATTCTGCTTTGTTGGGCATTTTGCATTGTGATTTAACCTTTTTTTTCCTTTTTGTTTTGTTTGTTTTTTTTGCGGTGCTTGGGGGTTGAACCCAAGGCATCACAAATAGCTTGCAAATGTTCTACCACTGGGCTGCATCCCCAGCCCATCTCTTATTTTTTATTTTGAGACAGGGTCTTGCTAAATTATGCAGGCTGCTTCTGGCCTCAAACTTACAATCCTCCTCTGTCTGCCTCCCAAGTTATGGGGAATATAAGCATGAGCCACCATGCCTGGCTTTATTATAATTTAGGCTGTAGAAAATGTTTTTCCACTAAAAATAGTATGAATGCTTATACCTAAGATTACAAAAAAAATAAAACATTTGAAAAGCAACCACACTGAGTGATCACCTAAGCTCCCTTTAAGTATAGAATTCAAGAAATGTATCTATAAAATAAAGATTATTTTAATGATATGTTGTCTTGGAATCATAAAAAATTCCATCTGGAGTGGAATGAATGCTAATATTTCTTGAGTGTTTTAGATAAATAGTTGTATATCACTATCATTGGCAATTTACAAGAAAAATTGCTTATTCTCACCAATGAGAGTGCATAAGACATGTACCTGGTCATACTGATTTTCTTCATATGTGTCCTCATATGCAAAGCAATGTGGATCTGGCCTGAGCTTTAGAAGAGACAAGATTTGGAGGCATCAGGATTGGGAGAAGGTCCTCAGGCAAGGGAGCATGAGGTGTAACAGGGAACCGTGAGTGGCTCTGAATGGTTGTGCCAGAATGATCACCTTACAGAGCAGGAAGGTATGAGGAGCCAGGTTCTGAGGGAGTCTGAGGACTTGGTGAAGTGAAGGGAAATGATTTGGACTTTTATCTCTAGGTTTAAAAGTTGTTAATTTATGTGAGATATCGTATTTGGTACTTCAGGGAAAAGAAAATAGATTTGATTCTTGATAAAACCAGATTTTGGTTTACTTAGAACAACTTTTTAATGTTATTTGAATATTTTAGGTCATGAATCTCTTCTGTGTATCTGTCCTTTGTTCCTTTGCTTTTTATCCCAAGATGTCATGAGACAGGGATTTGGCATGAGTGGTTTATTGGTTGGGGAGGGGATGGAGCCTTCTGAAGGAAAAATTGGTAAGAGAAGGAGGGAAGCTGAACGGATGAGAAAAGAACCACATAGTCACCGTGGGTACTGGTACAGTAGAGATTTGGCCCTTCATACTGGGGACTGGGGACAGAAAGGGAGCGTGGCACGTATCTAGGTACTCTGAGCAGTCGTGGCCTTGGGTTTTAAGAGCTTGTGTTCCAACGGCTGGCCTTGTGAGTCCTCCAGCAGTCAGTCAGCCTTGGGCTGCAGAGGGTATCAATTGTTGGGAACTTGCTGGGAAAGGCCAGCTTGTTTTTTCTCTAAAGACCCTTCAGAGAATGGGCGTGGTGGTAGCAGATAGAAAGTGCATGCTCCGGCCTTCTTATGAAGACTTAATTAGGCATCTTAAGTTTTAGTTTATTATTTAAGTAATGTATTTAGGTGAAGTATAAAATATGTATCTACTGTATTTTAATTTTGAAAGAGTTCTATAGTTACTACATTGATCTCATAGCAGATCTGTGACATTAAACTATATAGAGAGTGCAATAAAATTACTATAATATAATCATTTTTCTTTATAATCTTTACAGTCACATGTGTATAGTCATATATAAACTGAACTTCTATAATAATAATAACAACAACAGCTATATTAAGTACTTACTATGTGCTAGGCACTGTGCCATATTTTATTTTATAAGTATTTTGTTTAATCTTCCCAGCAACAAGTAGACAGTCTATACTTAGTTCATATGTTAACTAGCTGTTTGTGTATATTATCTCACCAGCTAGCTTATGTGCTCTGAAAAGGCAGGAATCAAGAATTTTATCTTCTTTGGAAGCTTCCTCAATTATTACTAGTATTAAATATAAAAATGAATTGAATCAAAGATCAAGCCACTAATTGTTCACAATTAATTTAGATTGAATACACAAATACATTTATACCAGTTAATTCTTTCAGTTCTAGGACACTGTTGTTAGTGGTTAAGATTAACAACTTTTTGTTTTGAATAGTTTTAAGTGAGTTATTCTACAACAGTTTGTACCCCTATAGTATGGATAGTTGAACCTCAAAGCCAGTGATCACCAGAGCTTGATAGCATTGTTTCTAGTGCTGAGCTTTTCATAGGACTGACTTAAAAACAAACCAACAGAAATTCCACATAAGGAAACCTGTTGGAGCCCTTTGTTCAAAATCTAATGTTTTCTAATTATAGAGTTGTAAGTTTAGAAAATTGAAATAAGTCACAACTTTAACTTTGTCTCTTCCATGTACATTTAGGTTTTGTAGGTCTGTTTAATCTGCTGCTCTTATGGCCAGGCTTCTTTTTACTTCATTATACTGGATTTGAGGACTTTGAGTTTCCCAATAAAGTAGTATTAATGTGCATTATTATTAATGGCCTTATTGGAACAGTTCTCTCAGAGTTCCTGTGGTTGTGGTATGTACTATTTATTTTTCTATGATTTATTAGTTATTGGCTTATTGACTATAGGACAATCTATGTATTTCTATTTCTTCTGTTTTCTCACAGCCCCTCCTTTGCCCGTTCTTTCCATTAGCACTGAATAAATTGACTCCATCAGATCAGGGTCCTTGTTTTTTGTTTGTTTGTTTGTTTGTTTGTTTTTGTTTTTTTCAGTATGATTACAACAGGTATTTATTTAAAGCAATATGTCAGCACAACAAATAATTAAACAGTATGTTTCAGGTTTAACCAACTTCATAAAAATACTTTGAGGAAAGTTGCATCCACAGATTTCAACCACATGACTACTTTGCCCATTCTTCTCTCTCTTTTCTTTCTCAAATAACCTCTTTGAGATAGGGTTCAAGGTAGAATTTATCCTCCTCATATTTTGTCCACTGCTCTTTAGGCAAGATCTGATGCCTCATGGTCAGGTCCAGCTCTCTCTTAGTGCAAAACATCCTGTCATTATAAAGGTTCTCAGGAAGCCTTCTTATGGCTTCTTTCACATCTTCATCCTCGTATATTGTATCATCTCGCATTAACCCCAGTTTATTGAATCTTGCAGCATTGTAATACCATTTTCGAATTCCATCCAACCATTGGCCTGAAGCTGCAATAGCAGGCCTGTCAGTCATTTTAACCCAAAGACCAGGGTCCTTGTTTTTTAACTTTCTTTTACTTATTGCATAGAGGACCACTTTGCACAAAGAAGGAGCTCAAAAATACTTGTTGAATAAATGAATGAATACAAATACATGAATGAACGAATGACTATGAGTGCTCTAAATTTGTTAAGTGTTTTTAAAAGTAGATTGTTATGCAAATGAAAGTAGTCATTGTCTAATGGACATCCAAACTTATGAGGTGTGTATGCCAAGTATGAATTTGTGAATTCTCAGTGAGAATCTAGATCTTGCTTATTTAAGGAACTTTGGAATATCTGTTTGATTATTCATGGCCTTTTTGTTTGTTGCTTATTCTCAGGAGCTTTCATATAAATAAGCCAGATATGTAAATTATAAACTAATCAATTTGAGATGTTAACATTTTGATATGTAATAATATTAAATATATTGATATGTGACAGTAAGCGTAAAATAAGCTTAAAGTTTATATTTAGTCCAGTTTCTATCAAAAAGGAATTTTAAAAGAAATTCAAATTGTACTTAAACTCCTAAATGAATTTTACTACATGCCAACAAGACTACTGACTAGTTTCTCCTTGCAAAAGACTGTGGCAAAAATAGCCATTTTGAAGTCTTCTTTAGCACTCTGCCTACACTCTTCTCCCACTCTACCTGGGAAATAGCTGTTTTCTTGGTACTCTTCCATAGTCACTCCCTTTTGTGTAGTACTTATAGATTTAGTTTATATTGTAGTAATTTATGTATTCCCTTGTGGAAGTAAAACTCTGTGATATCAGAATCTATTTACTCAATTCGTTTTTCCACCTTTAATTTTGATTTATTTATTTTGATACGTGGGATCTTGCTGTGTAGGTCAAGTTAGCCTCAAAGTCACTATTGAGACCAGGCTGGCTTCAAATTCATAATTCTACTGCCTTAGCCTTCTGAATTCTGGGATTGCAGGTATGTGCCATTAAGCCTAGTTCCATCTTTCTTTACATGGATTTTTTTTCTTTGTTTTTTTATGAGAGAGGGTTTTGCTATATAGCCCAGACTGGCCTGATATTCTCTATGTAACCCAGTGTAGCCTTGAACTTCTTTCTGTTGTTCCTCCTTCTTTACCCTCCCAAGTTGCTGAGAATATAGGTGTACACTGCTACCATGTCTGGCTTTATATGCATTTTAGATGCTCTGAGGTTTTTTTTTTTTTTTCCTTGATGGATAAGGACAGGTTTGAGACAAGGTCTCACTGTGTAGCCCCAGGTGGCCTGGAACTTGCTATGTAGACCAGGCTGGCCTCAAATTTGCAGCAATCCTCCTGCTTCAGCCTCGTAAAGTGCTAGAGTTATAGATGTGCACCACCATGCCTGGCTTAGATGCTGTGGTTTTTGTTGTTGTGGTTGTTGTTTTACTTAAAATATTAGTAGATGACAAAAGGATTCAACCGTTAGCTAAACATGGAAAAATTGAATTAAATCAAACAAGTTTTTAAGTACTATCTCTTAGTTTTTTAAATTGTGGTACTTTACATGATAAATATCCAAAAATATGTAGTGAATTAAAAAAAAATAACTTATTTGGCCCTAAACCCTCTTTTTACAGAGCAGCTTATGAATAGTGGAAAGCACTAGTACTCTTTAACTCATTAGTAGAAACTGATTGTCCAGACTGTCTTGAATATACCTAGTAAAACTTTATCAAGAAATAGCTTCTTTTATTACAGGGCAGCATTTTAGTTCTAACATATACCAAGCTAGAAGTTACTTGCCTTTAACTTCCATTTTCTGTAATCATAGTTCTATACATCATGGTTTTATCTTGGATTATAATTTTCTTCTTATATACCCAAATTATTATTTATAAATGACTTATCGGTCTCAATTTGGTATAATACTTTACTTTGTCTAAACAAAATTATATATGCTTTGATATTTCAAAATTTGATGAAAACATTGATAATCCAAGGTGAAAATAAGTCTCTTTCCGTTAGGACAATTGTTAGAAAAGTGAAAAACAATAAGGAAATATTCTTTAAAATATTCACTTCTTTATTTTCTCTGCTAAGCCAAGTCAAGACAATAACACACTTTTTAAATTTTCATGATGGTGATATATTTTTGCTAGGGCAACATAGTCATTTTGGCTTATCACATTCTTAAAGTTTGTGTGTAAGGTATTGTCCTGTAATTTTAGTAATACCATTTTCTTTATTGGCAGGTATCATTACCAAATTGTAGAAACTCCACTCAATATTTTAAAAAATTAATGAAATATGAACTATATATCCAAAGTTGAATAACATCTCTAAGCAGATCTCAAAAATAGCATAAAGTACTTTGAACTTTATATACTTATGTATTTGTATTTTTAATATTTGAAGATAAAGTTTGGATTCATTTTAATAACTTTAATAGTTTTTTGCTTGTCAGTTCATCCTAAGCTTTTAATTTTGCTCCTGATCTCTCAAGCCTATATTATGAGATAGAAAATCTTTGTTCAGTATTTTTCTTTTATATTTTTAATATATAATATACATTTCCTTTCTTTCTTTCTCTTATTTCTTTTTTAGGGGCTGTTTTCTTACCTCATCATTGATAGGCACACTTGCACTAAGCCTCACAATACCTCTGTCCATAATAGCTGACATGTGTATGCAAAAGGTAAAGTAAAACTATTTGTTATGTATTTTAAGTATATTATGAAAATAGACCTAACAAGAGTTAGCCTGCAGCCATAGCACTGTGGTGTCCAATCCCGTCAGATCTCGGAAGCTAAACAGGGTCAGGCCTGGTTAGTACTTGGATAGGAGACAGCCTGGGAACACCAGGTGCTGTAGGCTTGGGAGTAGGACCCAGCAACCCACTCCCCAAAACAATGCCATTGACAACCCTGTGAATAGCAGAGAAGCACTAATAGTGTTTCGTCTGTTGTACATAAGGTCGCTATGAGTCGAACACTGACTTGACAGCACCTAACAACAACAACAACAATGAAAGTTAAGAGATATGTCTGAATTATACAGGATATAAGCATGAATAATACTTGATCCTTTTTTCGCAAGGTACTTCACTATATAGCAATATAACAAGTGCCAAAGAAATCAATAATTTCCTGCATTTTTACCTTTTCAATTTTTTTCTAAATTTCTAGGTTAAGAGCAGTATCTTTATATGCAGTTTTCTAGTTTTTGAGTAGATTGTGTTCCAGAGGTCTTTGTTTTAGTCAGTGGTGTGGAATGGAGATACATTTTATTGCAGTGGTATTTTGGCTTCTGAAATAAACTCCAGAGGTCCCTTAACACCATGGGAGTACTGCTATAGAGATGAGTGGCACATGAATAATGTGGTTTCTCAGTGAATGTTCACCCTGTCTGGAGCAGGGGTCCCTTCTCTCTTCTATGAAGTCCTGATCTGGATGCAGGGATTCTGGTGATTAATACTGGCAATGATACCATTGAAGAGAAGAGAATCTGGGGTATCTCTGCCAACAGCCTAGAAGGGAGGGGTTTCTTCAGCTCTTCTAAGGGCAGCAGGGAAAATGGATGCACCTTTGCCTCACCTGAAGAAGGAGTAGAGCCACTTATCCTGCAGTCAGTATTTGTAAGCTTTTAACTTCTAAGTACCAAGTAATAAAAGTGTGTGTTGGTTTAATACATTTGAAGAGGAAAATACTCGAAAGTCCAAAAGTTTATCATGTGTACAAGTAATAATCTCATTTTTAAAGCTATTTTTCTTTGACTCTGTGTGATAAAAGTAAAATGTTCTTACTATTTTATTCCCCAAACTCTTTTCTTGAGAGGTTTTGGGATAAAAGCAAAATATTCTCAGTGAGATGTATCATCTTTATTTAGAAATAATTCTGAGCTGGTATTTGTAGATTATTAAATATTCTAGTAAATATTCCAGCCTCCTTGGTAACCAATAAGGAAGAAATGGGCAAAGTGGTATATAAAACAAAAGTTTTATTTGTAAATATTACTATTCTTATTATATACTATGCCTAATAAATGATAAATGTATCTTTTAGGCTTTTCTTTAGCCCATTTTCCAAGCAAGAAATATTGCTGATAATTTAGGCAAGTGGAATTATATGTTGAAGTCCTAAATTCTTATATTTAATAATAATCTACTTAATAATATATTGCCAATATTTAGTATTATCTTTCTTGGTGTTTTAACTTACTCCTGCTAGTTTTCGTAGGTGGAAACTTATATTCAAGGAGAAAATTGCCTTAATGATAATTTTGAGATTTATTTTTTATTTTTAGGTGCAGTTTTCCTGGTTATTTTTTGCAGGCGCTATTCCTGTATTTTTTTCATTTTTTATTGTAACTCTCCTATGCCATTATAATAATTGGGATCCTGTGATGGTAGGAATCAGAAGAATTTTTGCTTTTATATGCAGAAAACATCGAATTCAGAGGTAAGCCAATATAGGTTGAAAAAAAAAACAATCTTTGCTATGTAAACCAAGCATCATATATCATGATGGCATAGCTTTTAGGGATTTTGTGAGAAATTGTTGAATAAATTATAATTTATGTGTTGTGCCAGAAAAAAATATGTTTGGATCCTTGGGTGATAAGATAGTTTCTTCACTGCTACTTTTTAGAAAAAAAGTTTTGATTCACAGGTAAAGCCAAAGTGCTTACTGTTTTTCTTTGATGATTTTTTTTTTTTTTTTTTTTTTTGGTACTAGGGCTGAACCCAGGGCTTCATGCATAATGTACAAGCACTCTGCACTGAGTTGCACCCCTAACCCCTTTTATATTTTTTATCATGAGACAAGGTCTCGCTAAGTTGTGCAGGCTTCCTCTGGCCTCAAACTTGTGAGCCTCTTGCCTCAGCCTCCTGAGTCACTGGCATTATAGGCATGTGCCTCCACGCCTGGTCTTCTATGATGAATTATATTCAATATAATTCATAATGGAATATATTAGCGTTGCCTCAAGTTTTCCTTTTCCAACTTATTTCTTCTTGAAAGTTTTTTACATTTTATTATTAAAAGAACCTGGGCTTCCTCTTCCTGTGAGCAGCCTGACGTGACTTGTGAAAATGACTGGCTACTCTCTTGACCCAGAATACCCCACAAATTATGCAAAGCAAGAGGTTCAAATCTTCATGTTCACTTTAAGAATACCTGAGAAACTGTACAGGCTATCAAAAATATACATATCCAAAAAGCCACTAAGTATCTGAAAGATGTCACTTTAGCCGGGCGCGGTGGCACATGCCTGTAATCCCAGTGCTTGGGAGGCGGAGGCAGGAGGATCGCAAGTTCGAGACCAGTGGTAGTCTGCGTAATTTAGTGAGACCCTGTCTCAAAAAGTGAAAAACTGGGCTGAGGGTACGGTTCAGTGGTCCAGCACGTGCAGAGCATGCAAGCGCGAGTCCCTGGGTTCAAACCCCAGTACCACCAAAAAAAAAAAAAAAAAAAAAAAAAAAAGGATGTCACTTTAAACAACCAATGTATTCATTACAGTGGTGGAGTTGGTAGGTGTGCCCAGGCCAAACAGTAGGGCCAGACACAGGGTCAGTGTCCCAAAAACCATACTGAATTTTTACTGCACATGCTTTAAAATGAAGAGAGTAATGCTGAACTTAAGGATCTAAATGTGGATTCTGTAGTCATTGAACATTCCAGGTAAACAAAGCATCCAAAATGCACTGCCACATTGAGATGATCTGCACTGAAAAGAAACAGATTATTCCTAAACCAGAAGGAAAGGTTGCACCAAAGAAAAAGATTATTGTTAGGTGGTATTGAGTTGGCTCCATCTCATAGTGACCCTATGTACAGCAGAATGAAACGCTACTCAACACTGTGTCATACACATAGTCTTTTTGAGCCCGTTGCTGCAGTCACTATGTTTCTTCTCATTTGGAGTCATGCTACATCAGGGGCTTTACTCAATTCCCATCATTAAGGTCAACTCTACTTTGAGGAGGTCAATTCTACTTTGAGGAGGTCAGTTGTTTCTTTAATGCTTTCCAGTCTGTGGGGTTTGTTTTCCAGAACTATATTTGACAGAGCTTCTCTGCTATTTGTATCCCAGAAGAAACTGAATTTGTGGCATTGGAATAAATTCAGCATAAACTAAATACAAATAAAAGTAAAAAACAAAAACAAAGACAAAAAAACATAGGACAAATTGTTGGGAAATCTTTCCCTAGTCTTAGATCTGCCACTAGTTGTGTACTGGCCTCATAGCTTCAGTCAGTGGAATAAGATAGTTTTGAGGTATCCCCTTCAACCCTAAAGCTTCTCTTACCTGATACTTTTTCTTCTTAAGAGTTCCAGAAGACAGTGAGCAGTGCGAGAGTCTCATTGCTATGCATGGTGTTTCTCAGGAGGATGGAGCCAGTTAGCTGTTGTGGTCTGTAGTCCAGGTTTGTGTGTGAACTGGCATCAGTGTTGCATTTACTTTCTTATTCTCATAATATCCAAATATAGAATTCATTGTCCATCACTGGCCCCTACAGTCAAGTTGCCTGGGTTACAATTCCACAGCTTCTTCCACAGCTGGCTGTGTGGCCCTATGTAAGATTCTTAACCTCTTTGTACCTCAGTTTTCATATTTGTGAAGTGGCATTACAATAGAACCTGCCTCATAAGGTTGTTAGAATTATTAAATGCTGGGTTAATCCAAAGTATGTATAGTAGTGCCTAATTCAAATTAGTGATCAATAAGTGCTGTTAATTCATGCTAACAGCCATCATTTTATTTAATGAGAGTTTTAAACTTTTTTCTGTTTATAAAAATAAAAAAGTCATATTATAGTGCATATCTAAGTCTTTTCTATATGCAAGTGTGTGTTATGTAACTGTCAGATTATGAACTCTTATTCTCTGATTGCTTTTTTATATAATACTTCAGAGATATGTTCCTGTATTTTAAATTTTAAGAAATATTATCTTTGATATTTCTTAGAGGAAAGAGAGGTTATATGATAATTTGCTAATGCATGGCTGAAATAAATCCAAAATATATCTTTGTCAAGGACAAAAGGGATTTTTTTTTTTTTTTTTTTTTTTTTTTTTAGAATAGGAGACCACAATAACTAGCTAGAATCCTGGGGATTCAGTCCCTTCCTATGAAGTATTTTTAGACAATGTCCTTTGAACTGTTCCCTAACTACACCTGGATTTTATGCCCCCACTTATAGCATGTTACAACTCTGTCCAACTTTTAACATTCACCTTGGCCTTGAAGCCTAATTTTTATTACCTTCATGATAAATTCACCTCTAATCTGAAGGCAATTTACCTTGGTTTTGTGTTTTTCTTTGGGGGATTGTTTTGTAACCTAGTTTTTATTGCCATGATGGTTATCAGTGCACATAATTTGAGCTCTGGTTCTATAAGCCTTCTGTACAAAGAAGCTACCCTTACCCTGCCATTCTTTTCCCTGTCCATCTTGTTTTCATTCTTTTCCTACCCTAAGGAAGTCACTTTAAACTCTTAGTTGATTCTTTTGGTATTTACCACCCTGTCTCTTATCCCTCTGTTGCTTGAATTTTCAGTTTTAGGCCTCTTCAACTGACCTTTTCACTAAGGTAGATGAGTCTGTCTTTCCCCACCTCACGTGACTGCCTCCTAATCCCCTGTCATTCCTACATCCCCATCATCCTGTACAGTTATTGCATAATTTTGGATAGATTTATATGTAGTGTTTACATTTTCATGTCTAAATCAATGTTAATTATAACTGAGCCACGTAGAATTCTGCCTGTATTTCCCTAGTCCGGACACCTTCTCTTACTGACATTTTTAGACAATAAATCTCAAGTCTTCTCCTGGGATGGAGAAGAGGCACTTGACCAACTCTGAAAAGGAGAGGGCATCTGAGTGTTTCTGCTTTTATTGACTTTGTACCAATTTTCATGATTTTAATTGCTTCTTTGCCCCACCTTACAGAGATACACAGTTGTACATCTTTCTTACTAGTCAAGGGTTGACTGCTGTTTTATTATTGTCTCCCTCTTCTCTTTGTATGGTTTATTCCTTTTAAGAAAAAAATCCCTTTATTATCTTTTTACTGGGGCTTTGAGGACTAAATAATATATTTATTTGCCACTTTTAAATTAAAAACAACAGTGATAAAGAGAGTTATTCTCAAAAGCTTTTTAATGCCATTATTTATGAATTATTTTTTCATGGGATGCTGTGCTTTATTCCTATAGTCACACTCAAGGCCTCTCCAACACAGGCAGTGTTTCAGTATTTTGGGAGTTGAGAGCTCTATAAAGGCAGATGGAAGGCTAAAGAAGATGGAATGCAAGAGAGTAGCATAGAGTAGAGCAGACTGGGAGGAGGCTTTGTCTCTCTGGGATAATGATCTAATATATTTGTAATAAAACTAATGATAACACAGTTTTTGAGCTTTTGACATTGCTGTGGAACTCCTTGTCCTGAGTTCTTAACACTCACCTCAAATGTCCAGTTATTAAGTACATATACTATATATGATATGATATGTTATGTCAAGATAATTTGCTTTTCAAAATATAAGCTATAGAAGATTAAAATGTGAAAATTATAACAAATTATTTTCTATTTTTTTGTTTTGCTTTCTCTTCAGCTTGATTTATAACCCATTATTTTCTGTGTTTGTTTTGTTTTGCTTTCTTTTTAGCTTGATGATGGAACATTATACAGTGAAGAGACAATCTGGCAAGTTTTTGTAGAAAAATGTTTCAGTGCCTAGTCTGAAGAATAACAGTTTCAGTTCTTTGAAACTCTAAAATATATTTTCCTTATTTCTGTTTTCTTTATTTTCATAATGAAGTACTTTGCTATGTAGCTATGTACATATCACTACAATTATAGAAAATTCCAGTCCATAGTCTATCTAAAGGACCAACCTGCCTTACATATCTCAAGGAATACAGTTGGTGAAATCATGTGAACTAATTAAAGGATAAAATCCTAATGTTCTAAAGACTTTATTTTCCAACACTTATTAAATGCTGGGCTATGTTTTCAAGAAATCATGTAAGTATATAGATCAGTGTTTTTGACAGGTAAAATGCTAAAATGAGCTGCCTGTGATAGGTGCAGACTGTAGTTTTGAGTTCCGTAGAACACCACAAAATAACTACACAGAAAAAATTGTTTAATTTATGTAACAACTGTTTATGCAGATTTGGTGGAATTTTAGAGAAATAAATATTTGAGAAAAGATCTGGCACACTTATACTACATATACTGTATTATCCTTTCATAGCATTAGGTGCCTTGTATTTTAGAAATGTGACAAACTATGAGAAATTTTTAAAGGGGAGATAATGTAAAATGAAAAATAACATATTTCTAAAGGCCATATTGCTGTAAATTTAATTGATAAAACTCTGTTTAATTTAGAGTTTTAAAGAAATATTCTTTCTTCAATTAAGAAATTTTCATAATGGAATGATTTAAATTGAAGTGATAAAGAGTATTATTAAAATAAAATGTTTATATATGTATTTGTGTATTAAAGATGTATCAAGTAATTTTGTATTTTTCACACATAAATGTGCCACATTACTCTAGAACTGGATGCTTCTTCTTTAAATAATTTTAGTTTTCCTAAGGAAATTTTTAATGGTTAAAATAGCAAAAAGAAAGGCAAGGAGGGATTTGACTTAAAAAATACATCTAAGTTTTTCCTTTACTAATAGGAAATTGTTGCTGCTGTTGTTAGGTACTGTCGAGTTGGGTCTTACTCCTAGGGACCCTGTATACAGCAGAATGAAACACTCCCTGACACTGTCATGTTTGGTGCTATGTCAGTGCTTCTTTGCTATTCATAGGGTTTTCGATGGCTGATTGTTTTGGGGATTCTTTCGGGAGTGGGCTGCCAGGTCCTTCTCTTGTTTTTGCAGTGCTAAGGAATTGAACCCAGGGCCTCAGAGCACACAGAGGACTCTACCAACTGAACTAAACCCTAGATCACAAGATGAAATTAAGTATAACATATTCCTAATTGCAACTCCTAAACTTAGATCTTACATGTACTTACTATATATCTGCTCCTGGACTCGTTCACTATCAGTAAACACACATCCCAGGTCTCACTGGCTTTTGATTAATCAGAATCCATTCCCTTTTCAAGTTTTGTAATAACTGTTCTTTTCCAAATTTCTTAATGAATCTGATTTGAAAAATT
Source organism: Pedetes capensis (assembly GCA_007922755.1). NCBI lineage: Eukaryota > Metazoa > Chordata > Mammalia > Rodentia > Pedetidae > Pedetes > Pedetes capensis. Next base: position 96,241 of record VMDO01003429.1, on the reverse strand, counting down.
CTCTTTGCAGGGTTTCTCTTCAGAGGTATATCTTATTACATTGTTAAAATTGCTTTGGTAACACCATGAGTCTAAAATGAAGGTTAGTCATTTTTCTGTTTCGTTCTGAGAACTTTTATATTAATTTAAAAGGTTGTTTATTGCATTAAATTTGAAAAACAGACAACTGTCTTCTCATTTGGTGCTACCAATAATTCTTTTTTTCTTCTTTCTTTTTTTCCCCAGTACTGGGGGTTGAACCAAGGGTCTTGGGCTTACATGCTTTTCAAGTGCTGTACCACTGGCTGCATCCCCAGCCCGTTTTTTCTAGTTTTTGAGACAGGGTCTTACTAAATTACACAGACTGCCTCTGGTCTTGAACTTGCAATCCTTGTACCTCTGCCTCCTGAGTCACTGGGATTAAAGCCACCACACCAGGCTTTACCAATAATTCTTAAGCTAAAAATAATGTTGATGTCATTATACTTTTGACTTGTTTAGCTTGACACAGGGTAAAGGCATGTAAAGGATATGGATTCCTAAGAATTTTCCTTTAGAAAGAACTAACTCAAGTAATATTTCAATTATTCAAAGCCTAATTTGCTTGTAGTTTCTTATCTAGATACCTCTGTTGCTGTTGTTAGGTGCCGTCGAGTTGGCATCTGACTCTTAGCAACCCTCTGTACAACAGGGGAAACACTACTGTCAGTGCTTCTCTGCTGTGCATAGGGTTTTCAACGGCAGACTGATTTTTGGGAGGGGGTTGCCAGGTCCTTCTTCCAAGCCTACAGCTTCTGGTATTCCCAGGCAGTCTCCCATCCGGGTACTAACCAGGCCCAACCCTGCTTTGCTTCTGAGATCTGATGGGATCGGATGCCACAGGGCTATGGCTGCAGGCATCTTCAGCAATTTACAGAGTAAAATAGGTGGGGCAATGGAGGTGAATCTTAAATTTTAAATTATTCTCTACATGCAGTAGGAAGAGGTTGAACTTAGTACTTGGTGGTTGCTCTTTGCTCATGTCACAGAGATAATGTGTTGTCACTCAGGATTCTGGAACTGGTTAGTAAGCCTTAGTTAAATACTAAATAGAGTTCCAACAGGGATTCTTCCACTAGTCTGCTGGGGTTTTATTTTTGGTTGTTTGTTTTTGTTTTGTTTTTTTGCTCCGTACTGGAGGTTGAATCCAGGATCTCACACATGCAACTGCTCTAGCACTGAGCTACACCCCTAGCCCATGTTTTACTTTTCATTTTTGAGTTAGGGTCTCATTAAGTTATGCAGGCTACTTTTGGCCTCAAACTTGGGATCCCCCTGCCTCTACCTTATGAGTCCTTGTGATTACAGACTTGCACCACCATGCAAGGCCTTCCCCCCACTTCTAATCAAGGAACTTCTTTAGAAGGAAGCACCAAGGTGGTTGATTGCAGGTATGAATTACTGCTCTTTTGCTTGTCCACCTATTGTCTTTTCTCTCAAAAGTGTATCTATGTGGATGATGAGTATGTTTGAATACTACACCAATGGAGAGCGAGTAGTTGAAGACTTCTCTTCTGTGGTTGGGAGTTAAGGGCTGTTTTCTCAGGAAACAAAGTGCTGGAATCCAGGCACTGTGGTGTGTGCCTGTTGTTGTGTGCCTGGATTCCAGGTAGCAGGGAGACTGAGACAAGAGGATCACTTGAGTACAGGAGTTTGGGCAACATAGTGAGATTGTGTCTCTTCAAGTAAAAAAGGAGAGGATAGGCTGGGCTGATAACCATTCTGTGGATCATCTGAAACTAGATACCAGTGTCCTAGAATCACAGGGACTGTGTTGTAGACCTTTGGAAATACTGTGGAGAACTCATGTTAAAGTAATTGCTAATCTCCTTCCTCTTTTAGAATGGTATTGGCCTGTAATTACATTTTTCTGAATCTAAAGACACAGAGGCATTTCTAATACTTTGTTTTCAGTCTTCTAACTTTTTCATACATAATTTAAATCCCAGTATTGCATAGTGTTTCCAACTATGACCTTGATTCAAAGAAGTCTGTTATGTCACAAAGTTTTCCTGTAAGATGAACATCAAATCTCAGTAGCAACAAAGCTGAAAAGTAAGGCAACCTTAAAAGAGCTTCGATAAATGCTTTTTGGAGCCTAAAAGGCCCACTAAGTGGATGTAATGTACCTATACATACTCTCTTAAAATAAATTTTGATTTTTTTATTGAGATACTGGCTTTTATCAACCTGACTTAATTAATTCTTTACATTAAACTGATTTTCCCCTGTCAGCTGATGAATAAAGGTCATCATTTCTGTAGAAATAAGCTCACAAGGTTAAATGTGAGTGTTCTCAAAGGTATACAGCCTTGTTTCAGGGAGAATGCCAATGCCCACTTTAAAATCAATCATGCAGAACCAATTTGGAGTTGTGCGGTAAGACTCTTCTGAAAGCCAAGTTTCTCACAAGGCCTGTGGTACTGATCCTCTGTGTGCTGGTTGCGGAAATAAAATGTCTTTAAAAATTATAATTAGAAGAATTAATTAGCAAATAATATTTTCTGTAATCTTATTAGCAAATATATGAAATGTTATTTTCATTTAAAGGAATACTAGTTGCTATAATCTTCTATCACTATGCTCCTTTTGAAATACTCTTTATTACTAAGTACTATTTCAGGAAGAATTTAGAGAAATAAGAGTTGAATACTACATGTCATTTGCACACTTATAGCTAATATATTTTACGCTGATATTTTTGGATGGTGTTATGGCATTTATAAGATTTTAAGTTTATAGAATTGGAAGTTAGAGCTTATCTTAATAATTGCCTTTCATATCCTCAAAGTTCCATTCAGATAAGTTGAGGTACATTTTTACATAGACTTAAAATTTTTAGATACCATATGTCCTTTGTAATAATTGCAGACTTCTTGCCTATATAAGAATTGATATTACTATGTATCATAGGTATACTGTATGTATACAGGAAATTTTCCTTTAAATCCCAGGGGAATTTAAGAAATGAGACAGAAGAGGAGTTTATTATGAATTAGAAGCAAGTAGTGATGATTGGAAATTTTCTATTATTTTAATAGGAAGTGTTTTGGTTTTGCCATCACGTATGAAGATTGCCTAATGACTGAAATGTTTATTTTGCTTTTAACTCTTACTTGATTACCTTATTTTCATCCTGAATTTTTGATTACCAAAATTTATGGTTTGTTTATCTTAAAAACCAAGCACAAGCTGGAGGATACAGTAGAGCACGCTTGTAATCCCAGTTATTCAGGAAACTGAAGCAGGAGGATCATAGCTTCAAGGCCAGAGGCAGCCTATGCAACTTAATGAGACCCTATTTCAAAATAAAATATGAGAAAGGGGCTTGAGGTGCAGCTCAATGGTAGAGCACTTGCCTAGCATGCAAGAGGCTCTGGGTTGAAGGTCATGTAAAAAACAAACAAACAAAACAGAACAACAACAAAACCACAAAAAAACTAAGCATCATTTTAATGTCACTACAATTAAAAAGCAGTGCTTAAAAATTTCCTGTATTCAATATACATTAACTGTTATACTGTCAAATATTGAAATCACTGACATGTGTGAGAAAAAATTACATATGGAAAGTAATACTCTCTGGTTATGCATTTTTGGCAGATTGTTGATGCAAATGGTCTCCAATGAGAGCATTTTGAATTTATGGTGATGGAAATATGATTTATTTTTATGTTAGGGATATGGGACTTAGAAGCACTTAGATGAAGACATATCCCTCTTGATACATTAAACTTGGATAAAGAATTCAGATTCTTAGACCTAACAATTGGAATCCAATTCGTTTTGGATGCCAGGCTGCATTCTATTTTTCAGAAGGGGGTGCAGGGGAATTCTCCAGGTACTTGCCTTTCTATGTTCAGAGAGGGAACATGACTTCTCAATAACTCAGCCTATTACTCAAGTCCTGTTGACATGGTGGGATTTCTTCTCACAGAATGTGCGCTCCCTGTGAAGGATGCTCTATTTTCTCACTCTAGTCTCTGAACTGGAAAATACTTTCCATCTCTTCTGGCTATGTATTCAGCTCTGCTCCCATGAGTACTCTCAAACTTTCTTTCCTTGTATATTCCTCAAGAGCAATGTCTAAGTTGACAACTTTGAACAAAAATGCCATTCAGATCATTTAATCTAATGAGAAAAATTCTACATTTTGGTAAAATAATTCAGATCCAATACAAGCAGGCTTCCCATACCCATCTAATTCTCAGCTTAAAAAAAACGGCACAAAAGTTGTAGATGAGATTCAAAATATTAGGGTGCATCATGCAGGTGTTCCATAGGGGCAGATGACAAATTTCAAATCAGTCCCTGACCCACCCCCCACCCCTCACACAAAATTTATTGATATGCTTTGACTTTCCCACTGAAAGTGGGCTTCCCAGGCAGGTTATTGCTCATGTATTTCTCCAGTCCTTCAGGAAGAAAATTCTCTGTGTCTCTGTGTGTTATAATTTCCCCTCAATGCAACAGTCTACTTCCAGGTCTCATCTTTGATTGCACCACCTGTGCAAGCTGAAAGAAAACACACTTCCTAAAATCTTGGATTTGAATTGTAAGGTCCATACATTCAAATACTTAGACCAATAATTCAAATCCAATTTGTTCAGGATTCCAGGCTGCATCCCATTTTTCAGCTCTAATCAACTACAGGACATGTTACAGGAAAATGCACCAGGTACTTGGAAAAATACTTGATCTCCTCAATAATTATGTTAAGTTCTCATTGCTATGGCGAATACCTGAGTAATACAACTTGAATGGAGAAATTATTTATTTGAGCTTACAATTTCTGAGGTTTCAGACCATGATCACTTGGACCAGTTGTTCCTGGGCTGTGGTGAGGCAAAATATCCTGGCAGAAGGGCATTGGGAGCAAATCTGCTGATCTTATGGCAGCTTAGAAGCAGAGAGAGAGAGAGAGAGAGAGAGAGAGAGAGAATGTGTGTGTGTGTGAGAGAGAGAGAGAGAGAGAGAGAGAGAGAGTGTATGCATGCACATATATGTGAAAGATATAGGTAATGTCCCAGGTACTATATTACAAAAATGAAAAAGAAAAGAAAATGTATTAGCATAAAATTTGTATACTTATACACTATGAGAGGAACAGAAACTAATATAATAGAAAGCAATAGTCAGAATATGATACATATGTATCATAATATGTCTAAATATTTTGACTTAGATCTAATTCTAGGAGTTTAAGGAGAAAGGAAACAATAGCACTATTTTTACACAAAGCTGTTCATTGCAATATTGTGCATGTAATTAGGAAGTGTAACCATTTTAATCAAAATGAATGATTAATTAAAATATATAAAAATAAAAAGTTCAGGACACTTTCATTTGTAGAAGCTATGTTAATAGATACAGGTACAGCCATACCACCCTGACATCCAGTCTCCTCAGGTATGGAGGTTAAACAGGCACAGTTCTGGTTTGTACTTGGATTTGAGATCACCTGGAAATACCCAGTGCTGTAGGTTTGAGATAAGAACCCTGCAGCCAACTCTAGGAGCAATCAGCCATTGAAAGCCCCATGAATAGCTGAGAGGAAATGACAATAGTGCCGGACAAGGCACAATGTTGGGGAATGTTTCATTCTCTTGTACATAGGGTTGCTATAGTTCGGACCTGACTCAACTGTACCTCACAACAAGAACAACAATGGCTTTGGGAGTGGGCTGCCATGTCCTTTTCCCAAGTCTGTCTTAGTCTGGAAGCTCAGCAGGAACCTGACCACCACAGGTGGGTCTGCATTTCTGAAATATAGGTGGTACAGCTTTCAGCATCACAGCAACTTGGAAACCCCCATAGCACTGGCTCACAGACATGTGGAGCAAGTCATATGGAAATGTTTTTATTGTCTCCCACTGAAATTGTGCTTTGCATGCATGTTGCTGTTCAGTTCTCTCTCCAGTCCCTGAAGAAAGAACTTCCCATGACACTGCAGTTTATAATTTCCCCTCTCCACATAGGTCCATTTCCAACTCTCATTTACAACTTTGCCACCTATACAAGGAGAAGGAAAACAAACCTATGAAAATATTGGATTCAAATTGTCAAGTCTAAGAATTCAAATTCAAATTCATAGACATAACCCTACAAATCAAATTGGTTTTGGATTCCAGGCTGCATTCCATTTTTCAGCATTAAACCTTGCCAGAGAGGATCACAAGAGGATGCAATGGATACTTGCCTTTCTCAAGGCTACATTCAGAGAGGGAACATGGCTTCTCAAAAACAGCCCGTTACTCGAGTCCTGTTGACATGGCATGATTTTCACTGACAGAATATGTGCTCCCTTTGTGGGATGCTCTATTTTTCTTTCTCCAGTCTCTGAGCCCGAAAATACCTTCCATCTCTTCAGGGTGTGTATTCAGCCTTCCTCCCCTGTCCACACACATTCTTTCCATATGTAAACTTCTAGATCAATGTATAAGTTGACCAGCATGAACAAAAATGACATTTAGATCATTCAATCTAATGAGAAGAGTTCCAAATTTTGTTCAAATAAGTCAGATACAATACAGGCAGGCTTCCCATACCCATGTGATTCTCAGGCTACAAAAATTGCTCAAAAATTATGAAGAAGATTCAATATATTAGGGCATATTATTCAGGTGTTCCATAGAGGCAGATGACAAATTTCATATCAGTCCTTCCTACACACACACACACACACACACACACACACACACACACACACACACAAATATTGATATGATTTGAATTTCTGCCACTGAAAGTGGTCTTCCTAGGCAGGTTATTGTTCATGTCTCTCCAGTCCCTCAAGAAGAAATTTCTCTGTGTCTGTGCATGTTATAATTTTCCCTCAAGGCAACAGTCCACTTCCAAGTCTCATCTTTGACTGTGCCACCTTTGCAAGGTAAAAGAAAACATACCTCTTAAAATCTTGGATTCAAATTGTAAGGCCCATGCATTCAAATACTTAGACCAATAGTTCGAATCCCATTCATTCAGGATTTCAGCTGCATCCCATTTTTTAGCACTATCAGCTGCAGGAAGTGGTGCAGGGAAATGCAGGGGATACTTGAAAAAATACTGATCAATAATTATGTTAGCTTCTCATTGCTGTAACAAAATCCTGAGTCTTACAACTTGAAGGGATGAATTATTTATTTGAGTACACAGTTTCTGAGGTTTCAGACCATGATCACTTGGACCAGTTGCTCCTGACCTGTCATGAGGCAAAATATGGCAGGCGGGCAGTGGCAGCAGATCTGCTAATTTTATAGCAGCTTAGAAGCAGTGTGTGTGTGCGCACACGTGTGTGTGAAAGCTATAGTTAATGTCCCATGTACTAAATTACAAAAATGAATAAGAAAAGACAAATATTATAGGATTTATATACTTATATGTTTTGAGGGGAACCAAAACTAATATAATAGAAAGCAATTATCAGAATATGATACACATATATCATAATATGTCTAAATATTTTGACTTGAATCTACTTGTGGATGTTTATATGAGTAAAAAGTACAATAGTAACACTATTTTTATACAAACATTCATTGCAATGTTATGCATATACTTAGAAAATGTAATCAGAATGTAAATGATTAAATAAAATATATAAAAATAAAAGGTTCAGGATACATTTATTGATAGAAGCTTTACTAATGGATACAACTCTAGCCATACCACCCTAGCATCCAATTACCTCAGATATGTGAGTTTAAGCCAGGTCAAGTCCGGTATGTACTTGCATGTGAGACCACCTGGAAATACTCAGTGCTATAGGCTTGTAAGAAGGACCCAGCAGCCCACTCCAGAACAATCAGCCATTGAAAACCCTATGAATAGCAGAGAAGCACTGACAATAGTGCTGGGCATGACACAGTGTTGGCAAGTGTTTCATTCTCTTGTACGTAGGGTCACTAGGATTCTGACCCAACTTGACAGTACTTCACAACAAGAACAACAGTTTTGGCAGTGGGCTGACATGGCCTCCTCTCTAGTTGGTCTTAGTCTGGAAGCTCAGCTGGAACCTGTCCACCATGGGTGGCTCTGCTGTTTTTTGAAATACAGGTGGCATAGCTTTCAGCATCTCAGCAACTTGGAAGTCTCCACAGCACAGGCTGACATACTTGTAGGTATAAGGCCTATAGAAATATCTTCATTGTCTCTCACTGAAATAGTGGTTTGCGAGCATGCTGATGTTCACTTCTGTCTCCAGTCCCTGAAGAACTTCCTGTGACTGCAGGTTATAACTTTCCCTCTCAATGCAGGTCCACTTCCACCTTTCTTTTACAACTTTGCCACGTGGGTAAAGTGAAAGAAAACAAACCCATGAAAATCTTGGTTTGAATTGTTAGGTCTGAGAATTTGAATTTGAATTCTTGGACCTTGCAATTTGAATCCAATTCCTTTTGGATCCCAGGCTGCATTCCATTTTTCAGCTTATACAACTGCTTGAAGGGTGCACAGGGTAATGTACCAAGTACTTGCCTTTCTGAAGGCTATGTTCAGATTGAGGACATGGCTTCTCAATATCTCAGCCTGTTACTCAAGTCCTTTAGACATGGTTTGATTTTCTCCTCGTGAATGTGTGCTTTTTGTTATTGTTGTTAGGTGCTGTAGAGTCAGTATCTGACTCATAGCGACCCTCATAGGGTTTTCAATGGCTGTTTCGGGATTGCCTTAGGAGTGGATTGCCAGGTCCTTCTCCCGTTTTTGCGGTGCTAGGAATTGAACTCGGGACCTCAGAGACTGCAGCACCAACTCTACCAGCTGAGCTAAATCCCAGCCCCGTGCTTTTTGTAGGATGCTCTATTTTCTCTCTCCAGTCTCTTAACCTTAAAATTCTCTCTGTCTCTTCAGGTTATGTATTCACCTGTCCTCCCATGTCCATTCCCAAATATTCTTTCCACTTGTGTACTTCTCTAGCAATATATAAGTTGACAAACTTGAACAAAAATGGTGTTCTGATCATTGAGTTTCATGAGAAGAATTCTAAATTTTGCTCAAATAATTCAGATCCAATACAGGCAGGCTTCTCTTCCTTATCTGATTTTCAGCCTGTAAAAACTGCTCAAAAGTTGCAGATGAGATTTGAGATAGTATGGTGCATTATTCAGGTGTTCCATATGGGCAGATGACAAATTCCAAATAAGTCCCCTCCTCCCCCCAATACACACAGGGAAAAAAAAAACATCCTTTTGTGTGTATTCATTTTCTGCTACTGCAAGTGAGCTTCCAAGGCAGGTTGCTGTTCATGTCTCTCTCTAGAGAGTCCTTCAAGAAGCTTCTCTGTGTCTCTGCATCTTATAATTTCCCATCAAGGCAAAAGTCCACTTCCAAGGTTCATCTATGATTGCACCACCTTTGCAAGGTGAATGAAAACACACCTCTGAAAACCTAGGATTCAAATTGTAAAGTCTGTACATTCAAATACTTAGACCAATAATTTGAATCCAGTCCATTCAGGATTCCAGATTGCATCACATTTTCAGCCATCATCAACTGCAGGAAGTGTTGTTGCAGGGAAATGCACCGAGTACTTAGATACATATTTAGTCTTATCAATGATTATGTTAAGTTCTCATTGCTGTGACAAATACCTGAGTAATACAACTTAAAGAGAATAATTATTTGTGCGGCTTCATAGTTACAGAAGTTTCAGATCATGAATGCTTGTTTCTGTTGCTCTTGTGCTGTGCTGAGACAGTTTCATGGCAGAAGGGCATTGGGAGCAGATCTGCTAATCTTTTGAGAGGTTAGAAGTGGAATGTGTGTATGCGTGTGTGTGTGTGTGTGTGTGTGTGTGTGTGTGCATATGCATGGGTGTAAAAGATATAGGTAATGTCCCACATACAAAATTATAAAAATGAGGGAGAAAAGTTATTATTATAAAATTTGTATACTTATACAGCCTGCAGCCGTAGCCCTGTGGCATCTGATCCCATCTGCTGCAGCCGTAGCCCTGTGGCATCTGATCCCATCAGATCTCGGAAGCTAAGCAGGGTAGGGTCTGGTTAGTATTTGGATGGGAGACCAGATGGGAACACCAGGGGCAGTAGGCTTGGGAGATGGACCCAGCAGCCCACTCCCAAAAATCAGTCTGCCATTGAAAACCCTATGAACAGCAGAGAAGCACTGACAATAGTGTTTCACGTGTTGTATGTAGGATCACTATGAGTTGGATACCAACTCAACAGCACCTAACAATATCAACATACTTTTGAGAGTTTATATGAGCAAAAACTACAACATTGACACTATTTTCATATAAATATGTTCATTCTGATATGCATATAATTAGAAAATGTAATCACTTCAATAGAATGTAAATGATTAAAGTATATAAAAACAAAAGTTTCAGGACACATTCATTGATAGAAGCTATATTATTGGATACAGCTACAGTCATACCACTCTGACATCCAATCCCCACACATCTGGATGGATAACTTGGGTCAGGTATGGTTTGTACTTGGATGTGGTACCTCAGAATACTGGGTGCTGTAGGCTTGCAATAAGGACCTGGCAGCCCACTCCAGAAACAATCAGCTATCAAAAACCCTTTGAACAGCAGAAAAGCACTGACAATAGTGTTGGACATGGCACAGTGTTGGAAGTGTTTTGTTTTGTTGTATATAGGGTCACTATGATTTGGACCCCATGTGACGGCATCTCACAACAACAATTGTTTTGGTAGTGGGCAGCCTTGTCTGCCCTAGTGGGTCATACTCTGAAAGCTCAGCTGGAACCTGACCACAATAGGTGGCTCTGCTGGTTGCTGAAATACAGGTGGCACAGGTTTCAGTATCTCAGAAACTTGGAAACCTTCACATCTCAAGGTGACAAACTTGACACAAATTGTGCTTTGTGAGCATGTTGCTGTTCACTTCTCTCTCCAGTCCCTGAAGAAAGAACTTTCTGTGACTCTGCAGGTTATAATTTTCCCTGTTGACACAGGTCCACTTCCAACCTTCATCTACAACTTTGCCACCTGGGCAAGGTTAAAGAAAAACCTATGAAAATCTTGGATTTGAATTGTGAGGTCTAAGAATTCAAATTCTAATTCTTAGACCTAATGATTTGAATCCAATTTGTTTTGGATTCCAGGCTGCATTCTGTTTTTCAGCATTAAACCCTGCTTGAAGTGGACACAGGTTAATGTACCAGGTGCTTGCCTTTCTCAAGGCTATGTGCAGAGAGGGAACATGGCTTCTCAATAACTCAGCCTGTTACTTGAGTCCTGTTGACCTGGTGTGATTTTCTCCCATAGCATGTGTGCTTCCTTTGTAGGATGCTCTGTTTTCTCTTTCCATTCTCTGAAATGGAAAATACCCTATGTGTCTTCAGGCTATGTATTCAGCTCTCCTTCCACGTCCCTTCCCAAACTTTCTTTCCGTGTATACTTCAAGAACAATGTATAAGTTGACAAACTTGAACAACAATGGCTTTCAGATCATTCAATCTAATGGGAAGAACTCTAAATTTTGGTAGAATAATTCAGATCAAATACATGCTGGCTTCCCATACCCATCTGATTTTCAGCCTGCAAAAACTGTTCAAAACTTGTGGATGAGAGTAGAAATAGTAATGTGCATTAACCATATGTTCTATAAGGGCAGATGACAAGTTCCACATAAGTGCCCCCTGCAAAAAAAATTTACTGATAGGGGTTGAATTTCTACCACTGAAAGTGGGCTTCACAGGCAGGTGGTTTATTCATGTCTCTCTCTAGTGCATCAAGAAGAAATTTCCTTATGTCTCTGCATGTTATAATTTCCCCTCAAAGCAAAAAGCACACTTCCAAATCTCATCTATGCCTGCACCACCTTTGCAAAGTGAAAAAAAATCAGACCTCTGAAAATCTTGTATTCAAATTGTAAGGTCTAGACATTCAAATGCTTAGACCAATAACTTGAATCCAGTTCATTCAGGATTCCAGGCTATACCTCATTTCTCAGCCACAATCAACTATAAAAAGTGTTGCAGGGAAATACACCAGGTACTTGGAAAAATTCTTGATCTCATCAATAATTATGTTGTTGTTGTTGTTACGTGCCGTCAAGTTGGTATCCAACTCATAGCGACCCTCATAGGGTTTTCAGTGGCTGTTTCGGGATTGCCTTGAGAGTGGATTGCTAGGTCCTTCTCCCATATCAATAATTATGCTACGTTCTTATTTCTGTGGCAAATACCTGAGTATTTAAAAGGTAAACTTGAAAGGAGGAATTAATTGGGTTTACCATGTAAGAGCTTTCAGACTATGGTCAGTTGGATACGTTGCTCCTCAGCTGTGGTGAAGCAGAGTATCACGGCAGAAGGGCATTGGGAGAAGATCTGCTGATCTTATGGTAGCTTAGAAGCGGAGTGTGTGTGTGTGTGTGTGTGAGAGAGAGAGAGAGAGAGAGAGAGAGTGAGAGAGAGAAATTCCAGGTAATGTCTCCCACGCTAAATTACAATAGTAAAGAAGACAAAAGGTATTAATATAAAATTTATGTACGTACACTTTTTGAGGGGAACTGAAACTATATAATAGAAAGCAATTGTCAGAATGTGATACACATATATCTAACTATTTTGACTTGAATCTACTTGTGGGAGTTTATATCAGTAAAAAGAACAATAGTAACACTATTTTCACACAAACATGTTCATTGCAATGTTATGCATATAATTAGAAAATGTAATGACTTTTAAATCAGAATATGAATGGTAAAAACATATAAAAATGAAAGATATAGGACATGTTCGTTGATAGAAGCTATATTAGCGGATATGGCTACACTCATATCACCCTGGTGTCCAAACTCCTCAGATCTGAGAGGTGAAGCCAGGTCAGATCAGGTTTGTACTTGGGTGTGAGACTACTTGGGAGTACTAGGTGCTGTCAGCTTATAAGAAGGACCTGGAAGCCCACTCCAGAAACAATCAGCCATCAAAAACCCTGTGAATAGCAGAGAAGTACTGACAATAGTACTGGGCATGGCACAGTGTTGGGTAGAGTTTCATTCTGTTGTATGCTGAGTCACTATGATTTGGACCCAACTCGATAGAACCTCACAAGAAGAACAATTGTTTTGGGAGGGGCTCCCAGGTCCTTCTCCCTAATCTGTCTTAGTATGGAAGCTCAGCTGGAACCTGTCCACCACAGGTGGCCCTGCTGGTGTCTGAAATATAGGTAATATAGATTTCAGCATCTCAGCAACTTGGAAAGCCCCACAGCACAAGCTGACAGACACGTGGTTGCAAGTCATATAGAAATGTCTTCATTTTCTCCTATTGAAATTGTGCTCTCTGAGCATGTAGCTGTTTATTTCTCTCTCTGGTCCCTGAAGAAAGAATTTCCTGTGACTCTTAGGTCATAATTTTCCTTCTTGACATAGGTCCACTTCAACTCTTATCTGTGACTTTGCCACCTGGGCTAGGTGAAATGAATCAAACCTATGAAAATCTTGGATTTGAGTTGTTAGAACTAAGAATTCAAATCCAAACTCACAATTGTTTTTTGGTTATTGTTTTTGAGACAGGATTTCACTGTGTGATCCACTTTGGCCTTCAACTCACCATGTAGCCTGAGCTGGCCTCCAACTTGCATCGATCATCCTGTCTCAGCCTCCCAAGTGCTGGGATTATAGGAGTGTGCCACCACACCCAGCCCCAAAGTGGGCCTTGTCACAAGTAATTCACATCACGAATTTTAGCTTTTAATTTAATTTCATTTGTGATTTCTTTCTTTGGGCCACCTTCTTTACTTTTACTTAGATCCTTCTATGCTAAGTGTTCTGTATTTCTGCACTTGGCTATGGTAAATAATAGTAAAGTCAGTCATGTGAGTGTATCCATTAATTTTAGTAGGTCCTTTCAAGGCAGGCAGGAAATTTCTGTTCCAAAAGTCTTATTTTTGAAACTATGTAAAAAACAGTTTTAAAAATATTCTTACTGTATTTACTTACTTTTAGTAGATTTTCTATTTTTCTTGTGAAAAATTCTAACGTTAATCAGTTAGGCCATGTAACAAATGGAGAAAAAATATATTGAAGGTTATCATTATCTTAGTCTAGAGTAAAGCATAGTACACTAAATTCTTTTAGTCTTTGTAGTACTTTTATAGCAGGATAGTATAAAAATATATACAGATACTATTTGACGAAGGATGGAGTTATGTCCTAAGATGACCATCATGGATTGAAAATATAAACTGAAACGCATTTAATACACCCAGTTTACCAAATATCATAGCTTAGTAACACACTGTGGATTATCAATTGTTTACCTTCATGACCATGTGGCTGACTGGGAGCTGTGGCTCACAGCCACCATCCAGCATAAAGACAGCGTGCCATGATGCATATTGCTAGCTGGGAAACTTAAAATTGGCAGTATTGGATAGCATTGTTTTCACCCCATTGTGACATCGAGCAATCGGTCAGTGGAACCACCGTAAGTTGGGGGCTGCCTGCATGTTTGATCACGGTTGTGCCAAGTAAATCCTCAGAGAGACGATGTGAAAAGGAGCGGGTGCTCTCTGCCTTGACTGCACCTCAGCACGGCATGGGTGGCTTTTCACAACACGCATCGCTGGCCCCACTCTAGAGTTTTAGATTCACTGTGTCTTAGGGGGAGGCCTGGGAATTTGAATTTCTAACAAGTGTCCAGTAACCTCTCTACTGGTCCCAGGATCACATTGCATTTATTCTGAGGAAGAGTATTCACTGTGAAATTGGAATCCCTCTGTTCCCCATTAGCAAATTTACTTGGGGAAATCATTTTAACTGGTAGTTCTACATTTTCTAGTGGTAAAAGGCAGGTTAGTGCTTCCTGCCTGGCACTTTGAGAAATGAGATACAATTGAAGTGGCCAGTCCAGCATGCCTGGGAGCTTGAAAATGCTAATTCTTTGGTGAGCCCTCCCCTCACCATTCTCAGTTGTAAAGTGGGCAGCTAAACTCCGTATCTTCCAAGGTTCCTCTCAGCTGTAAAAATCTGTTTCCAAAAGTTCTGTTAGAGTTTGAGATAATGCTAAACATTTTTATGTGCACTCAGTGCTTTATAAGTGGTGATAATAATAATGATCCTGCGTAAGCCACAGCTTTGTTTTTGCTGTTGTAAGAGTTTAATCTCTAGACATAACAGTTTGCAGTCAGATTTATAAAACAGAAGTTATATTTGAGTATAGTTTGAACCCTTCACAGTTTTATGGTGGCTGTTTTGTATAAGAGAAAAATAGGCTGTTTTCTAAGTTAACTGGTCTTATTAAAGTCTATACAACATTGCCTCCTAGTGACCTGATGCTTGTTTGAAATATGTAGTTTTCTTTACCTGCTTGATTTTCTGATAGCATCAAATCAGCTGTGAAACAAATCCAAGTTAACAATTTAATATAGCACGTCATTATCCAGTGTTTTATTTAAAAATCATCACTAAGGTATTCACTAGTTTGAATTTGTCATCTTAAAAATTGAGGATACTAAATGTACCAGACTCAAATGCTACTAGGTTTTCTTTTCCTGTAATTCTATTTTATTAGAAAAAGAAAGGAATCACAATCAGAGTCCTTTTGCCTCTCCCCAAACTTGCTCTACTGTTAAAATGGGGAGGAACACATGCAACGAGAAGTGTGTGTAACTATTTGATTGTGGGTAAGAGACATAGGGAACTTGAATAAAGCATTTGCATCCATCCAGAATGATCTCAGCTGATACCAGAGAATCTGCAGGATTGCCCCAGTGGGTGGCTGGGAAGGCTTGTCCCACACTTTGGATTCTATGATTGCATTTGACATATCCATTTTTGAAAAACCTGAGCAGAGACAGACTATAGGGAATGCAGACAGGTCATTAAAAATGTTAATTCTCTCTATTAGTATAACTTGAAATATTTGTTAAGATACAGTGTAGGTAAAGTGAGTCTTAACATACAAATTAGTGTTAGAGGTCAGGCAATCCTTGTACAGGACTTACTATATTTAAATTGCATTTCTTTGTATTCATACTGGTAATTTCTTTGTAGTCATCCTGATAATTTTTTGTGAAGGTTTGCTTTAGACTAGGAAATATTTTTGATTTTTTAGTATATTCTTAATATGGTTTGGCTAATAAATTGAAATGGAAGTTATCAAATATCAGCCTACTGGCGTTTGTATATTTATATAAGACAAGAGTACATCATTCTAGTCAAGTTGCAGCATTTTAATTTTATCTGACGGGTCTATGTTGAATTATCAGTAGCTGTGTGCAAACATTCCCAGGAACAGTGAAAGTACAGAAATCAAGGTAACTCAATTACCAGACCCAGAAGACCAAAGGTAATGAAAGAGTACTGTGGGGAAATGAAATGTTTATGATAAATTAAGGAAACTGTTTTAGATGTATATTTTCCTTTAATGCAGATTTTCACGTTAATTCTCTTATAAAATTTGATAATTTTGTTCTTCCATCTACTTAATAAAATGGGCTGGGGTTTAGTTCACTTGATAGAGCACCTACTCAGAACTCTCTAAGGACCTGAGTTTGATAACCCAGCACTGCAAAAATGGAACAAGGAAAAGAACCTGCTCTTCGTCTGATCACCGACGAAGCAACAGCTGTCTCCTCGTGACCACCGAGACGACCAACACAGGTGTTTGCCCCTGGAAGGCAAAAGCGCCTGAGGCTTTTCCTTTCTCCCGTCTCCGCCGGGGTCCCGAGGGCCACAGGAGTCTGCGCCTCTCACCTGAGGGTCCCAAGTGAACTGTGTTTAGTATCTGTGTGTGTACTGGCGCCAGCCCGTCTGAACCTCCAGGCCGGACCGGAAGGCGCGCGCCCCACAGTATACAAAAATAACAGTAAGTTGGAAATAGATATGTAAATAGCACTTATTATAAGCTGCTATTCTTATGAAACAGTTACACAATAAGGATCTTAGGCTCTAGGAATTTGGTCAACTTTTATTGGCAGTCAATTTCATAGTCTTTTAGGGAAAACATTTAGAGTTTTTTCCCTAATTATATAGATCACAGGCACAGATCTTAGAAAATTAAGCTTCAGAAAACATTTTTAAATATGTAAAGGTTATTTCTGATTTTTAGTGCAAGTATCCTTTCTTCTTTTCATATTTGTGAAGTCAGAACTATGGATGGAGAAGGATGTGGCAATCCACTCCTGAAAACAATCCTGAAAAAATAAGCCATTGAAAACCCTATGAGGGTTGTTTTGTGTTGGATGTGACTCAATGGTACCTAACAACAACAACTTAATAAAATAAACATTTTTCAGATTTTGGAGCATTTAAAAATAAAACATAGTTACCAAATTAATTATAATGACTACTTATGTTACTAGTTATGATTTAGGGCCAAACTATCCTGGTTTTGGATGCAATTTGAAACACTACTTATTTTTATATTGCATAATTTGGGAAACATTTTGTAGATGGCTGTGGTTAGGCACTGTCAAGTCTAATCCTACTCATAGCGACCCTCATAGAGTTTT
Organism: Pedetes capensis; assembly: GCA_007922755.1. NCBI lineage: Eukaryota > Metazoa > Chordata > Mammalia > Rodentia > Pedetidae > Pedetes > Pedetes capensis. The sequence continues at coordinate 78,771 of VMDO01003429.1, read as the reverse complement.
CAGTGGCTGATTGTTTCAGGATTGCCTTAGGAGTGGATTGCCACATCCTTCTCCCATTTTTGTGGTGCTGGGGATGGAACCTGGGTCCTCAGCAACTGCAGAGCAGCACTATACCAACTGAACCAAATCCCAGCCCTATAGCCACATGTGAAATATGTATGAATTATTTTAGTGTATTATTTGTGCAAAATCATTTGTACTTCTATTTATAATATTTTCTATTTTGGTAAGCATACATAAAAGTTTTAGGCCTACTCTCTTACAACCAAGGTATTTTAGTTCCAATGTTTCCTTTTGTTTCCATTCATTTATTTTTTCATGCATTAATCTCTAAAATGTGTCTCAAGTGTTTTTGATAAAGTAGATCTTCCTGTGGAGCACACCATTCACCTTTGAGAGACCAAATGTTGAACACAGAGAGTTGCACCTCTGTGCAACTCTTTAAAGCCTAAAGCCAACATAAGAGGTGAAACTTGTAAATAATCATATTGTTCCTGGGAAGGTTCCATGTAGGAGATCTACATTCTATCTCCTAGTAAGATCTTTCCAGTGGGTATCCCCAGAGTTGGAAAAATTCACCATTTTATTGAATATGATAGCATGGGCTTCCACCATGAGAACAAAATCTATTCATATTTTAAATATGCTGTCAGGGGAATTTGAAACAAAATTTATGCTTCAGATATTGAAAGAGCTGAGAGGACGAGCAGAGGCTTGAGAGAACTCAGCAATTAGGCATGGCAGAAGCCAATGCCCCCTAGGCTGGTGGGCAGAGGCAAGAAATGTTCACAAAGTCCAAGGCCAGGGCTACCGAGAGGAAGGAGCCCCACAGCAGGAAGAGCCAGAGCCTAGGGTGATGCAGCCTGGAGCAAAGGGAGGAAATAGGCCAGCTTTTCTCTCCACCAGCAACTCCCATTGGCAGAACCTGCCTGGGAATAAGTTGGCTCGGGAGCATGGGACATGCAGCCTTGGGGGTCAGCTCCCTCAAGTTAGAGCAGAACAGCAGATCTCAAGTAAAGCACACCTAGAATTGGCACAGGCTCTAAATGGCTGGTTTGTCCTAGGGAATCATATTGTCAGGACACTTACCTTTAAACAAAAAAATCATAGCTTGTGAAGGTATCACAACACAAGAAATATTCTGGAACTAAGATTGGTTTTGTTCACCTCAAGTGCACTCCAGAAAGTAGAATTAGAGGAAATTCCCTGTCCTGGACTTCTCTTTCTATTCCCATCCCTCTTCCCAAACTTACTCCCCAGTACCCTTCACTTTCTCCTCCCTACAAACTGTTCTAAAGTGCCACATGAGGGATGGCATTGCCTTATTAAAACCAAACACAAATAGACAGCAGAAAAGTGTTTTCTAGTGATTGGGTAGATAGGGTAGTTATAGAAGTATTGGAAATGAGGAAGTAAGAATTTCTTAATTTCTTTCTTAAAAGACTCATGAAAGAATGAAAACAGAATCTTACAGAGAGAATGTTCTTAAGTCATCACTACTTGAAACTTCTTTCTTCATTCACTAATTATTTTAAAACTCAGTCATTTGTCAACCCTAATATTCAGAGTTTAGTGATAAAAATTTAAAATATGTTGGCTAATCATAGCATCATCTAGTTGTTGAACAACTAGAAGCATCTCTAGCCAAAATCTAGAGCCAAAACTAGTTGACCATAGGTGCTGATTTGCTAAGAACAGTCTCCGTATACACCTATTGTCCTAGTCTCATCATTAAGTTCCCCCTTCACTTTCAAAAGTGTCACAGTTCAGACAATAAATTATATGACCACCTACATATATCCCATGTTTCCTAACAATTAGGCTACTGGCAAAATTCATGTTTCCTGACTCCAAGTCTAGTGTTTTCACATTGGGCTTATTTGTTTCCATAAGGGAAGAAGTCGGTCAACAATTGACCCTGAATCTTGATTAACATGTTGGAGTCCTACCTTGAAACTACTTTCCTCCTGGCATGGACTTTACACAGATGCTAGGCTACTTCATGGAGGAAGTGAGGAACAAATGTATTAGCTGTTGTTGCAGAAGCAGAAAAGCCAGCCCAAACATACTTAGGAAGAAAAAGGTTTATTGGGTACTCAAAGAGGATCAGTCCATAATGGCAGCCAGGTATGGTGGTGGGGCAGGCATCTGGGTGGGTGGCTGGGTCTGTGGCTGCTGACCTCATAGCATCACAGGGCAGGAGGCAGAGAGCTTCCTGGAACCATGGGTCTGGGAAAAACCCTCCAAAACCTGCTCCCAGGTCACCACTTCTACAAACCAAGAATCCCACCTCCCAGAGGCCTGTGAGTGCTACAAACAACCACCACCTGGGGACCAAACATTAAAGCACTGACCTTTGGGAGACATTTTACATTCAAACCATGACACCAAGTCAATCCGGGTTGCTCTATTGATTCAGATTTTTCCTCCAAAGGTCAAAAACCAGTTGTTATTATCAGGAAATGAAAGTTAAGAAGCAGATATTTAATTTTAAGTTGGCATTAAGGGGAAACATCTGAGCTTAAATCTAGTCCCCTCAGACCCAAGTCACCCCAAAAGCTAACAGGATCTAAAATATACAACATATGCTGCTTTCATGAGGATTAAGGAAAAGCCTTAAAGGCAAGTTGTTGTACCTTTAAACAAAAAGATAGAAGGTCACTGTGCTTTTGTTAAAACAAATGATGAAGTACTAGACCATCCCTAAATATCTTAAATCATTCCAGAATGAAAATGACAAATCCTAAAAAAATAACATGACTACATTATTGGAGAATATTTACAAACCAGCCACTCAGTCTTGTGTGTAACTTGTGTGTCCTGTAACCTATTCAACTCATATTTTTTTTTCTTGAAACTCATTTTACATAGATGGTTTAAGCACACCTACATGAAATTTTTGGGGCCGAGGTTTAGTTCAGTTGGTAGAGCGCTGCTCTGTAGTCACTAAGGTCCCGAGTTTGATTCCCAGCACCACAAAAATGGGAGAAGAATGTGGTAATACACTCCCGAAGCAATCCCGACAATCAGCCATTGAAAGCCCCATAAGGGTTTCTATGAGTCAGACGCGTCTCCACGGCACCTACCAACAACAACATGAAATTTTGCAAGTCCTGCTCCATGCTGGTCTCCCACAAGATTAAATTAATATATGTTCCAAAACAAAACATAAAAGCAAAAGCTGATTCCAATATTGAATAAGTTGGAACATCTATTTACATGTTCCTGCTTCACTTTAGCATTGCATGAAGACTTAATACTCAACACACATGAAGAGGGTGAGGAGAACTTAAAGGGGAGAGGACTTAAAGAGGAGGAGATCAAACTGACAGTTTTCTTCAAATTACTTGATCACTAAGCCCTTGCTTATTTGCTAACCATCTATCCCTATGCAGAAATTCATTTCATGGAATATGGTTTAGAAAATGCTGACAAAATGGCTGACAAAAGGTCAGGAATCTTTCTGTATTTTCTTTTCCCCTTCTCCCCCACCCCTCTTTTTGTCATTTTTAGTTTTTGGTTGAAGAAACGTCTTTCCTCTTGAGATAATGAAGACACTGAATAGATGTTTCCTCAGCACAGGTGGCAGATTGGAAGTGCTTGGGCAAACAGCTTTGTGTCCCCAATATGTACAAAGTATCTTTACCTTTGGCTTATGGTAATGTATCACACAACATAGTATTGATATGCAGTTCAAAAATAATGTCTCCTTTTAAAATTAGATTCACAAAAACCTGAAGCAGCTTTGCAATGACTGCCAAAATGTCTGAGGGGACTGGGTTAATATAAGCTAAAGGGAGTAGAAAAAGAATCAGCTACTACTCACTGAGAATAAGTACTCAATTGCTGTGAGGATTTGTAGGAGCAGCACTTTGCTACTGGGATTTGGTGAATCTGTTTGTTTTGAAATTGGAATAACATCTTGTTGAATTTTAATAAGTGAAGGAGTACATTTTTCTAGATGTAAAAATTTACTTTAGCTAATTTGGATCACATTGAAAGAATCATTGTCCTTAGAATATATATATAGACTGTAACAATAGAAGTAATAAGTTATGATACAGATGATGCATTGTTTGGTAAAATTTTGCCTTAAGACTTGAGGGGTTTATATCAAAAGACAGAAAGGGATGAAGGTCAAGATCTGCTTATTTTTGCAGATGTCTTCACATTTACACGTGGGGAAGGGATGATAGATATTTAACTGAGCTACATTTAATTCAGAAGGAATCTTTGCTATTATTAATTTTGCTTCTTCAATGAATATGTTAAGCGTTCTTTAAAATACACCTTTAAAAACATCATAAATGTGTTAAATAACAGCTCTCTAGTGGAGAGTGCTAATTTAATTCAACAAATATTTGTGTGGATACCAATCATTTGCAAAGCTTCAAGGAATACATTGATGAATGATATAGTGTTCAATCTCAAAAAGCTTATGAACCTTCAGGGAGATTGTTGTTGGTAGGTGCCATTGAGTTGGGTCCAACTCATAGCAACCCTATTTATGATAAAACAAAACACTCCCCAACATTGTGCCATGCCTGGCATTATTGTTAGTGCTTCTCTGCTATTCACAGGGTTTTTGATGGCCAATTGTTTTGAGAGTGGGCAGCCGGGTCCTTCTCCCAAGCCTATAGCTCCCAATATTCCCAGGCAGTCTCCAATATGAGGACTAACCAGGACCAACCCTGCTTAGCTTCCAAGATCTGACAAGATGAGGTGCCAGGGTGGTATGGCTGCAGACTTCAGGGGGATATGTGATACAAAAAAAAAAATACACAAAAACAATAAAAATGAACAGGTTTCAGTAGTTGTTATTATAGAGGGTTGGAAAAAGGGGATGTTCCTAGCCCATCAAAGGAATGAGGAAAGGCTTTATCCAGAAAGTGACATTGAGATGGACTTTGAAGGTTAAGGTCAATTTCAAGAGGTATTGTTGGTAGGGGGAATGGAAAACAGCTGTGTAGAGGTGGAAGAATTTGTGAGCATCTAGGGAAAAGCAAGCAGTCTAGTTTGGAGTTGTAGTAAGTGTTAGGGAGTAATGGGAAATAGAATGTTAGAAAAGCAAATTGTGAAGTACTTTGTGTCAGTCTGGGCAAAGTTTGTCTGTAACATAAAGGACTTAAAATCACAATAATCCTACAAACTGGTTTAATGCCGTAAACACTGATGATCAAAGACCAGAGGAATTGTGGCATGATATCAAAGGCATCATTCATGAGGAAAGCAAAAGGTTATCAAAAAGACAGGAAAAAAAGAAAAGACCAAATTCTATGTCTGAAACTTGCCCTTGAACATCAAGCAGCTAAAGTAAAAGGAAAACATGATGTAGTTAAGAAACTAAACAGAAGATTTCAAAGGGCACCTTGAGAAGACAAAATCAAATATTAAAATGACACATGCAAAGAGCTAGAGACAGGAAACCAAAAGGAAAGAACATGCTCTGTTTCTCTCAACCTTAAGGAATTGAAGAAAATAATTCAAACCTTCAGTGGCAATAGTAAAAGATTCTACAGGGAAAATACTAAACGATACAGGAAACATCAAACAAAGATGGAAGGAATACACAGAGGCCATATATCAAAAAGAATGGTGGATGACCCAACCATTTCAAGAGGTTGTGATGATCAGGAACCAATGGTACTGAAAAAAGAAGTGGAAGTTGCCTTGAAGGAATTGGTGAAACACAAGGCTCCAGGAATTGATGGAATGCCAATAGAGATGTTTCAACAGACATGTGAAGCACTGGAGGTGCTCACTTGTTTATGCCAAGAGATTTGGAAAATAGCTGCCAGCCTGAGTGGAAGAGATCCATATTTGTGCCTATTCCCAGAAAAGGGGATACAATTGAATGTGGAAGTTATCAAATGATATCATTAATATCACATGCAAGTAAAATTTTACTAAAGGTCATTCAAAAGAGACTGCAGCAATATATAGACAGGGAACTGCCATAAAGTCAAGCTGGATTCAGAAGAGGGAGGTGAACCAGAGACATCATTGCTGATGTCAGATGGATATTATCCAAAAGCAGAGAATACCAAAAAAGATGTCTACCTATATTTCATTGACTATGCAATGACATTTGACTGTGTGGATCATAACAAATTGTGGATAGCACTGCGAAGAATGGGAATACCAGAGGACTTACTTGTACTTTGAACAATTTGTGCATGGACCAAGAGAAAGTCATTCAAATAGAACAAGGAAACGCTGCCTGGTTTAAAGTCAAGAAAGATGTGCGTCAGAGCTGTATCATTTCACCATACCTATTCAATCTCTATGCTGAGCAAATAATCCAAGAAGGTGGACTTTATGAAGAAGGGCATGGCATCATGATTGAAGGAAGACTCATTAACAACCTGCATTATGCAGATGACACAACTCTGCTTGCTGAAAGTGAAGAGGATTTGAAATATTTACTGATGAAGATCAAAGAACACAGCCTTCAGTATGGATTGCAACTAAATATCAACACAACAAAAATCTTTACAGCTGGATCAGTAAGGAACTTCATGATATATGGAGAGAAGATTGAGGTTTTCCAAGATTTTGATTCTACAGTCAACACCCATGGAAGCAGCAGTCAAGAAATCAAAAGATGCATTGCATTGAGAAAAGCTGTTGCAAAAGACCTCTTTAAAGTGTTGAAAAGTAAAGATGTCACATTGAAGACAAAATTGCTCCTAACTCAGGCCATGATATTTTCAGTCACATAATAAGGTTGTGAAAGCTAGACATTGAATAAGGGAGACAGGAGAAGAATTGATGTTTTTCAATTATGGGGCTGCAGATGAATATTGGTATACCATGGACTGCCAAATGAGCCAACAGATCTGTCCTAGAAGAAGTGCAACCAGAGTGCTCCTTGGAAGCAAAGATGGCTAGACTGTGTCTTACATATTTTGGACATGTGATCAGGAGGGACCAATCCTGGGAGAAGGACATCATGTTTGGGAGAGTGGCAGGTCAACAAATGAAAGGAAAACCCTCAACAAGATGGACTAACACAGTGTCTGCAACAATAGGCTTAAACATAAGATCATGTGCCTGGAACAGAATCAGAGTGTTTAATTCTGTTGTATATAGGGTTGCTATGAGTTGGACCCAACTTGATAGAACCTAACAATAACAGCTCTAAGCTTATTTCTCCCATCACATTTCCTTTTTGGTCAGCCTGGGCCTCTGCTCCATGGCATCTTTGTTCTGACCCCAGGATGAGGAAGCAACACCTACCTTGGATCAGTCATCAGTACTGGTGGAAAGAAAAGAGAATATGTGGAACTGTGTGAGAGTGTGCATAATGGACTCTCAGAAGTGGTATACATTACTAGCACTCACATTTCATTGGCCAAAACCACTAACATAGCCAAGTCTGCTATCATTGGGGAAGGGAAATAAAATCAATCATTTTACAGGAAGGGACAGCAAATACTTTGAACAATTTACTGATAGTCTTGAAAACCAGAACAAGTCTTTTATACATAATTACAATCCATGGCAATTTTCTGGACAAGATCATGTAATTTGATAAAAAATTTGTAAAGGGTTGTTTTGATTGTGTGTGTGTGTGTGTGTGTGTGTGTGTGTGTGTGTGTGTGTGTGTGTGTGTGTGTGTGTACAAGAATTCTTCAGTGTATTTGTTATAAATGTAGGTACCAGAATTCCAGAAGTTTCATTCAGGGCCCCCAAGAATCTGCATTGTTAGCCAGGAGCCAGGTTGATAATACTACTCAGATTGTCTGCAGATCTCATTTTAAGAACCCTGAATTAGAAATGAGCAGAGATTGAGCAGGTGCAGATAAGATGGGGAAGTGAGAGTGTGGCAGGTTGTTGTGAGTGCAGAAGCTGAGGTGTACTGTGGGCCATGATAAGTGGCCAATTTGCAGGCAGATAGATACAGTAGAAGAAGAGAACAGAAAGAACTAGAATTACTGAGGAAGGGAGGACATGGCACAAACAGCCAAGCAATGGAATAGTGAAAGGAACAAATCTCCTCAGGAGTGGAGATGAGGAATATCAGGGAATCTCAAAGCAGGCATGGTGGCACACTGCTGTAATCCCAGCACTGGGGAGGCCGAGGCAAGAGGACTGTGAGTTCAAACCCAGTCTCAACTACATAGAGGAGTCTAGGCCAGCCTGAGGCACCAGCCAAGACCTTGTCTGGAAGAAAGAAAGAAGAAAAGAAAGAGAAAGAGAGAAAGGGAGAGAGAGGGAGAAAGAGGGAGAGAGAGAGAGAGAGAGACAGGGAAGGAAGGAGGGAAGGAGGAAGGGAGGTAAAGAAAGAAGGAGAAAGGAAGGAAGAAAGAAATCAGTTTAGGGGATTTTTATCTTTCCTGAGAAGTAGGAGGCAAGTCTATCTGATGAGTGGGAGTTGAGAATTGGAGGAGAGAAGAGGCAATAAACAGGAAGTCAGAAGTCAGAGGAAGTGCTGTGTTTGTAGAGTAACTATCCACAAATTCAGACTTTAAAAGTTCTACCTAGATTTATTTTTCCTTGGGCCAGCAGGGGGCGCTAAGGTAGCACATATGCTAACTGTTGGGCTCCAGCTCTGGTTGAATAGGATTATTATTAACCTGACCTCCAATGCAGTGTTTTGAGCGCTTCATTTATTACTTTTATAGCTGTGAACCTTCATAGAAGGAACTTTTAAGGTTTCTCTTTAATTATTAAGGCATCTAGGTTTTTTTGACCTGCCAATTCCTCTATTCAAAAAAAGAAATTAATGTCATAGAGTTTGAGGGAATTATTATCCCTTTATTGACTTCACTTGAGGCATAGAGTGGAGATTAGCATAGAAGAGAACAGACTCAGAAAAGAGAAGAGTGCATTTGTAGCATGCATGACTTCTAGAAGAGGAATTGCTGTGTCTCAGGGTCCATGTTGTTAAATCCTGGTCAGTTGCTTTCCAGAGAGAATGTGCTGGTTTATTTTTGCATCAGTAATGTGAGTCTTATTTCTTACCACCTTTGAAAAACTACTAAATAAGTAAGCTTTTTAATATATGCCATTCGGACAGGAGAAATATGGGCGTTTGAAATAGTTTCAATTTGTATGTCTCTCGTGGGAGGATAGGCACTTTTTCATACTTGGATCTTATTTTTAAATTTTTTCCTCTATAAACTGTGTGTGCCTGCCCTTTGCCAATGGGTCTTTTACTTATTGATTTGGAGGATCTCTTTTTATGGGTTCAATCAAAAGAATAGGTTAATAATAGAACTAATAAACTGGGCTTTTTCATAGATGTTTGAATGATGAATGAACTTCCAATGCTGCCCTGTGGCACCTGCATACTTGATCCACTAATTATGTAACTTGTTGATGAATATCTAAAACCACCATTTTAAATCACTTTTGGGTGGTCAGTTGTGTAGAATCATTTGCCTAAAGAGCATCACATGTTTCTTCTTTTATACTTCATTTCAATATGGACAAAAGCCAGGAGTTAAATGGTGATGAATCAGGTGAATTTGGTGATTGGAACGTATCTACTGGTGTAAAATTACCAAATGGCAAGCAGTGTACTCAGATTCCCAGTGCTTGAAATGGAGCGTTTTCAGAGAATGCCCTGGATACGTTGGACTGTGATAACTGCTTATAGGTCAGTAGCCTCGTGTGTGGGAATAAACATGAAAGTTCCACCATTGGTATCCCATGCACTCCCAGACTTGTGTTCTTTCATAATGAGATTATGTTTGTTTTGCGACAATTTTCTTGAGATATAATTCACATCCTATAAAGCTTACCCATTTAAAGTATACAATCCAATGGTTTTTAGTTTATTCACAGAGTTGAACAACCATTATCACAATCAATTTTAGAAGTTTTAAAATAATTCTTAAAGGAACCCTATACCCTTTGTTACCTCTAAGTCTCTCCTTGGCACTAGACCTAAGCAACCACAAATCTATTTTCAGTTTGGTATGCATTGTTAGCCATTGTTACCCACTTCAGACACTTCATAGTGTTTTCAAGGCTCATCTATGTTGTAGTGTTTATTTGTACTACATTCCTTTTTATGGTTGAATAACATTCCATCATATGGGTCTGCCACATTTGTTTATCCATTCACCACTTGATGGGCATTTGGTTGGTTTCTACCTTTTGGCTACTCTGAGTACTGCTGCTATGGATATTTGTGTGCAAGTTTTTGAGTGGATATGTTTTCATTTTTCTTGGGTATATACCTGGGAGTGAAATTTCAGCATCAAATGATAATTCTATGTTTAGTGTTTTAGGAACTACTCAACTGCTTCCTACAATAGATACTCTTTTAAATTTCTGCCAACAATGTACAAGTGTTCCAGTATCTCCACATCTCACTAACACTTGTTAGGTTATTTATTTTTTTCATCATAAGGATCCTAGTAAATCAAAGAGGTATCTCCTTGTGTTATTTTGTTTTTATTTTTATGGTCTATGTTTATGGTGGTTAATTTTATGTGTTAACTTGACTGAGTCATAGACATTTGATTAAATGGTATATCTGGTATGTCTATGAGGGTGTTCTAGGAGAGATGAGCATTTGAATTTGCCTACTGAGAAAAACAGAGGACCCTCACCATTGTAGGTGGGTACCATCCAATCTATTGAAGGTCTGATTGTTGTTGTTGTTGCATACATATGCACACATTGTTGTTGGTGGTGGTAGGTGCCGTCCAGTCGAGTCTGACTTGGAGCAACCCTCATAGAGTTTTTGGTGGCTGATTGTTTCAGGATTGTTTCAGGAGTTGGCTGCCACATCCTTCTCCCATTTCTTTTGTGGTGCTGGGGATCAAACTCAGAGCCTTAGAGAACACAGAGCAGCATTGTACCAAAGGAGCTAAACCCAGCCCCCTCAGTGGCATTAACTACATTCATATTGTTATGCATCCTGTGTTTTTGGCTTTCCAGTTCCCTACTGACTAATGATGTTGAGAATCTGTTTTTTCTGCACCTATTGACCATTTGGAATTCCTAGGAGAAAGATAATCATCTGTTCAACTTCTGTTCTATTCATTCATAAATTGAATTATCTTTTTGTTGTTGAGTTGTAACAATTCTTTATATATTCTTGGCACTTAATTCCCTTGTATCTGTAGGATTTACAAAGGTGACCAAGTGAGGATGTGGAGAGACCAATGCCATTGAAAGAAGGAGGAGGGATTACACCCCAAAACAGGGCTTCAGGGGTAACACTAGGATGATCAAGAGAAAAAAGACTGGAGTAAGTGGGAGGCATAGGCCAGATCCTTTAGTAGGTTCTAAAGCAATGAAGAAACAGAGCAGATTAAACAGCTTAGGATAGTCTAGTTTGAATAATTCCCCTTGGTGTAGGCTATAGGGGTGGTCTCTAGTTGCTTGGGAAGATCTAAACTGAAGGTGGGTGACACCATCCAATAGGCTGAGGGCCTAGGTAGAACAAATAGCAGAAGAAAGAAGTCAGTTAGCACAGGCACATATTCATGTCCATATTCATATCCTGTCTTTCTCTCTCTCCCTCCCACCATCACCACCATCATCTTCCTGGATATGATGAGGTGAGCAACTAGGCTCCACCATCCCCTTCTGCCATGATGTTCTGCCTCGCTACAGCCTAGAAATACTGGAGCTAGCCACCCATGGGCCAAAACCTCTGCAACTATGAGCCCAAATAAATCCTAACTTAAGTAGATTTTCTTGGGTATTTGTCACAGAACAAAAAGTCTGATTAATTCACTGGCCACTATGAGGTGAGTATTTTTCCTCTAATACACCCTTCCACCATGATTTTCCCTTTCATCACAGGCATAGAAACAAGAGAACCAAATGACCATAGACTGAAACCTCTGAAAATAGGAGCCAAAAGAAACCTTTCCTCCTTTTAAATTATCTCTCTTAGGTTTTTGTCACAGTGGTAGAAAGCTGACCACCACAGAAAATTGGTACTGAGAAGAAGGGCTGTTGCTGTGACTATTCTTAGCCCTGTGACTCAGAAGGCTTTGAAAAAGGTGACTAAAGAAATCTTAGAATACTATAAGTGGGACTTAATGGATGATTCTGATAGGCGCTTCAAAGACCATAATGCTAGTAGTAATGCAGACAGAAAAGACTATGCTCATGAGGTTTCAGATGGGAATGAAGACTCTACTGGGAATTGGACTAGAGGCCATTTGGTTACATTTTGGCAAGAATTTACCAACATTTTGTCCATGATATGAGACTTGGTGTGAGGCTCAGTTTAAAGGTGATGAACTAATTAATCTGGTAGAGGAAATTTAAAGGCAGCACAGCATTCAGGTGGTGGCATGGGTACTGATGCCTGCTTTTAACATATTTATAGTGAGAATTGGGAGCAAAAGGAATAGAAGAATTTTAAAAACTTATAGTTTGGCCAGCCTGCAGCTGTAGCCCTATGGCATCTGATCCCGTCCGATCTCAGAAGCTAAGCAGGGTTGGGCCTGGTTAGTACCTGGATGGGAGACCACCTGGGAACACCAGAAGCTGTAGGCTTGGGAGAAGGACCTGGCAAGCCCCTCCCAAAAATCAATCTGCCATTGAAAACTCTATGAACAGCAGAGAAGCACTGACAATAGTGTTTCCCCTGTTGTACAGAGGGTCACTATGAGTCAGATACCGACTCAACGGCACCTAACAACAACAACAACAACATAGTTTGGCCAGAAAATGAGCACTTTTGATGTTGGGGACAAGAAAGATGTGGTTGCTAAATAGACTGGTGGCATTGAAAAGAAGCTAACTATTTTGCATTGAGACAACAGGAAAGATACCTTGAAGACATCTCAGGAATCAGCCAGACCCTAGCCATAACATATTCAAGGATATAAAGGTACAAACTCATTTGAAATATTTTGTTTTGAAAAGACAGTTCTGGGTGCCCTGCTTACACAGAGGTGTCTAGGGAAGTGTTTCCATGTGTTCAACCATCCAGTCACTCAGAGCCAGTTGCAGACATGGTCCACTGGGGGTCAGTTGCTTGTCAAGCTGGTGTTAAACCTTGGCATCATCTTCCTGATGCTAGTTTTGCAGGTGTTCAGAATATAAGAGTTGTGAAGTCACCAAGGATTCCATGTAGATTTTAAAGGAAAGCCTGGTAGGCTAGGCTGTGTGTGACAGGGTCAAATCCTTACATGCATTCCCTGAAAGGATGCACAGGAAGCTGTCAAAGTGAAGTCAAAGATGCAGTGGAGACTCTAGGAAGTTAGAAATGTCAGGAACATAGAATGTCTGTTGAGGAAAGCTGCAGGCAGTGAGAACCCAGCCCAGTTTTGGCAGCCCAGTCTGCCAAAGAGAAGCCCAGTTCATTGTTAGGCAACTCTGTCTTAACATGTTTCCTTGTGTTTCAGCAACACTTGCTTCCTTAAGAGATAATCTATGATTATCCAGGAGATAATCTATGTAGGCTACAACCAGCAAGGCCACAGGGGTTGAGCTGGCCAAGTCTTTTGGAGTTCTTTTCATGCCACCATGTACCCTAGTGCTGGACATGGATCTACAAGATTTAATGTTTGCCCTGCTGGGTATTGGTCTTGCTTTGGTCTGCCCCTTCCTTGATATATTCCTATTCCTCCCTTTTTGAATGGAATGTTTACCCTGTGCCACCATTGTATATTGTTATTGTTGTTATTGTTAGGTGCCGTCAAGTAGTGTCCAACTCATAGTGACCCTCATAGGGTTTTCAATGGCAGATTGTTTTGGGATTGCCTTGGGAGTGGGTTGCCACATCCTTCTCCCAATTTTGCGGTGCTGGGAATCGAACTTGGGATCTCAGAGACTGTAGAGCGGTGCTCTACCAACTGAGCTAAATCCCAGCCCCCATTGTATGTTAGAAACATGTAACTTGCTTTTTGCATTTTACAGAGTCTCACAGCTAAGAGGTGCCTTGAGTCTCAGTGGACTTTGGACTTGGACTTTTGAACAATACTGGAACTCTTAATACTTTGGGGACTCTTGGAGATAGACTAAATGCATTTTGCCTTATGAGATGGATATGAGCCTTTGGGAGCCAGGGGCAGAATGTTATTTTGAATATAAAATGTCTCTAAAGGCTCATTTGTTGAAGGGTTGATCCCCAGATGGTGATACTATAGAGAGGTGAAGGGATCTTCACTAACCTCATCAATAGAAGGCATTAACCTCATCAATAGGTTAATCCATTGATGAGTCATAGCTGAATAGGTTATTAGGCGATGGAGCTTAGGTGGAGGATGTAGATCACTAGAACCATGTCTTTGGAGGGTATATCTTATCCCTGTCCCTCCTCCCTACTTTCATCTCTATCTCTATCTCTCTGCTTCCTGGCTGCCATGAATTGAGCTGCTTTCCTCTGCCACACCCTTCCACCATGATGTTCTGCCTCACCACAAGTCCAGAAACAACAAAGCCAAATAATCATGGAATAAAACATCCAAAACTATGAGCCAAAATAAACCTTTCCTCCTTTTAAACTGTTTCTCTCATATATTTTGTCACGGTGATGTTGACTAACATGTATATTCATTGAGTACTATGTGATGCTTTGATACATGTATTCATGGTAGAATGATCAAATTAGTCTAATTATCCAATCCCTGGAGAAGGACATCATGTTTGGGAGAGTAGCAAGTCAATTAAAAAAGGAGGATGCTCAACTAGATGGATTGACCCCATGGCTGCAGCAATGGGCTAAAACATAAGAAAGATCAAGTGCATGGCACAGTGTTGGGAAATGTTTCATTCTGTTGTACACAGGGTCACTATGAGTTGGATCCTACTTGATGGCAACTAACAACAGCAGCAAGCTGATCTGTCACTTCAAATACTTATCACTTTTGGTGAGACCATTTTAAATTCTCTCTTTTAGCTATTCAAAAATATACATTAATATTAAATGTAAATCACAGTGTTATACAAAAGAAAAGCAGAAATGTTTTCACCTATCTCACTGAAACTTTACACCTATTGACCAACCTCTCCCCTCTCCCTTTATAATCCTCCCTCTAGTCTATGGTACCTATCATTCCAATTTCTAGTTCTAAGAATTTAACTTACATAGATTTCAAAATAAATGTCATCAAGTTATATGGTTTTTTTATTGGACATTTTTAATGTACACCTTAATGTGATTCATTCTGACATGGTTTTCATTGTGGCATTTACATATATGCATTTTGATGTACATTATTCATATAGGTTCCCCATTACCCTCTTGTATGCCTCCCCCCCACACCCTGCCCATCTAAGTCTTCTCTATCATTTAATCAAGTTATATGTTATATGCACATTTCTTCTGTACATGTGTCTTGGTCCATTTTCTGTCACTACAGCAGAATCCTTGAGACTGGAAAACTTATAAAGAAAGAGATTTATTTAAATTATAGTTCTGGAGGATGGAATTTCAAGGGCAGAGTGCTAGTATCTTCTTATGTTCTGGTGAGGGACTCAGGCTGCTCCATGGCAGAAAAGCAGGAGGGCACTCTGGTGTGTGTAGAAGAAACAAAACACAAGGGCAAATGTGCTTTATTACAACCTGTTTTTGGGGAAACTAATCCAGCCCCATGATATCAAGAACTCACTCCCATGAGATAGCATTCATTTATTCAGGATAACTTGTCCCCATGACCCAAATACCTCCCACTCATCCCCATGTCTCCATGCTGCCAAACTGAGGAATTAAGCCTCAACATGAGTCTTGGTGGGACAAACTACATTTAAACCATACCAATATGTGAAGAAGCTCTGAAAGGATTTGTCTTTGTTTTATTTTGTTGAGACAGGGTCTTGCTGTAGAGCCCAGGCTGGCCTGGAACTCACTGTGGAGACCAGGATGGCCTTGACCTTGCCCTGATCCTCCTGCTTCATCCTCCTCAGTGCTGGGATTACAGGCATGCACCATCACATCCAGCTTTCTGCAGGGATTTGTGAAAAACCGAGAATAGTAGATTCCCAGAGGCAGAGCAGGCACTGAATGTGAGGGAAGCAAGGGAAAAGTCATCAGTCCACGTTTGACTTACTCTCTCCTAGTGCATGGCCTTGTTTCATATACAATTAAATAAATATGCATTGGATTTTGAAAAGAATCTTTTGAAGGAAGAAATAAAGGAAGAGGAGAAGACAGCCTTACCTGGTTATGTTGTGACTACTAACTCACTGCTTTACTTGGTTCCTCATGGCTACTGATGCACTAAGTACAGTCACGGAAGTACTGGTGGAGGTGACAGTTGTGATCTGTGGCCAGTGAACAGAGCAGCAAACTAGTGCCCAGGAAGCTGAACTAATGGCCCTGGCCTTATTCACACAGTAATGAGTAAACATCACACGGGAAGGTACCCTTGCCTGGAACCTAAAAGGAGGCTCTTCTAGAAGCCCTCTCACTTGAAGAACACAAGCCTGAATCAGTACATGGTTTCATTCCTTTACCAGTAAGGCCGTTGACACTGAAGTGCTTATACTCCTCTTTTCAAGTGTCTTTCCAAAGAATATCCTTCCCTAGCAAATTCATATCTGTCCTTTAGCCTGGAGAATTCAGACAGAAATGAAAACCTCACCGTGGATAAGCCACTCTCAGGGCTATTTTGGAGAGTTTGCCTTTGTCTTTAAATGTTTCTAAAGTTATCTTGACATTTTTTCCCTCAACCTTTATAAAAACAGTCATGGTCATAGCATGTCTTTGCTAAAAGATCACCTTTCTCTTGAATGTAATATTCTCCACTGAAAATTTGTTTTACCTTTCTGCTTTGGTGGTTATTAGCATAGTACCAGTAAAAAAATTGGTCCCAGGCATGTGAAGAGGAGTCCTGAAATCCCACAAGCCCACAGCAGTTGTCATGTGAACTTTTAACCTCAATATATGCTACACTGGAAGACCTGTGCTCACATGCAATCCTCACTCAGGATGCAAATAGAGTTGGAATTCCAGTAACAAATGTACATGTGAAAGATGGATGTGGTCTGTGTGAAGGAGGTCAGCCAAACTCCTATTGTTTCCCTCCTCCTGATATTAACCAAAATATGTGCCCTACAAGTAGGAAGTCACAAAGAATCAGGCCTCAGAGAAATGGTTAGGAGCGTGGAGGTGTGTGTGGGGAAAGAGTATCAGTATAATAAAATCAAACTCGAAAAAAATTCAGCACAACGTTATTTTAGAAATGTAATAAAAATAAGCATACTAAAAATATAATTCAATATCATGAAGACCTTTTCTAACTCTGGAGAAAAAGTTTTCTCCCAAGAAGACAAACTTGAGAACAAAACTGAGTCACCAGTAAAATTCTCAACAAACTAATGGCTTCCTTAGAAAACTGAGTATGTGAGTCCCATTGTGGCCAGAAGCTGAAAGGAAAGTCATTTAGCTAATCTGCAGTAATCTGTTTTCTTTTCTGAGAGTGAAGGACCCAGGAAGTAAAGGAGAGCAACTGAGAGCCAAGTGGTCATGAAGAGCTCCATTTTGAAAAATGGGGATGGGCTTTGGACAAAAGGAAAGGATACAACCCTACTTTATTGCTCCTGTCTTGGTGGTGGTGGTGCATAACAGCACACACATCATTTCCACTCCAACTGGAAGTAGAATCACACCTTCTGCTGTCAGCTAAAATATACCCACCCATTCACTAGATTTTCCATTGCATCAGTTTGACCAACTACATCTCCATGTCTCCAGGAGTCATTAAAATGTAGCTAATTGTTGGCAAAGCTAAGCTTTTCCTTTCAATTTTGCAGAGGCTTAAAAGGGAATTAAAGAAACTCTAATTGTAACCTTCCATTCGTTGCTGAATTCCTCTTATCTTTAATAAGAAACAACACAGCCTCTTGACTAAATCTCCAGGGATTTGAGCTCCTGTCTGCCAGAGAGAAGCCCAGTTCATTGTTAGGCAACTCTGGCTTAATATGTTTCCTTGTGTTTCAGTGATACTTGCTTCCTTAAGAGCCTGGTGTTGCCTCAGTAAGGCTGACTCTTCTTTCTCCTGATGACCCTTTAAATATCCAAACATGGTTCTCATTTTAAGTCCATCCTGTCAACTGTGTATAATCAGTACATCACACCTTTTTCTACGATTGTGCCCATATATGCCATGTTGGTCTTCAATCATCCTGGTGCCTTGCTGCTAGATTTATCCCAAAACAGCTTTATCTTTGTCAGTCATTTGTTGAAGAATCACCAGAGAGTCATTGTTTTATTAAAACCATTCATGTCCCATGGTTCTGTTTCCCAACAAAGCTATCCTTTGCTTAACCCAACCTTCCTAATGGTCCCTTAACTTACTTTGCTCATCTCTGCTTTCAACGTTTTGCTTTCCTAGTGGTTCCTCATCTGGCAAGTTTTACATTGCCTTCTCCAAAATTACGAATTTTTCACAGCCTCAAAGTCTCACCTTCTCCAAAAGCCTGCCCTGGGTAATGTTGGCCTTAATTACACACCATGTATTTTGAATACTTTTTCATAAGTGAATGCCTTAGGACAGGTCTCCTGCAGAAATAAACTTCGAAATGGGGATTTGGATACTGAAAATTGATGTGTTGTTTTCTCTGATACAACATCTGGGAGCAAGGAAGAGAAGAAGGACTGGATTTGGGGAAATTTGAACTGTGATGTAGTTGCAACAGAGGCCTCAGGCAAAGGGCATACTGGAGCTGGGGTGGCCTTCAAAGTGGTGCCCTCTTGAGGCAAAGAGGCTGGGCTTTCCCTGTGTCACTAGATGCAGGCTTTTCTGGGGAAGGAGTGTGATCTTGAGCAGGCAGCTTTCTTTTGCCAAGAACAACTGCTAGGGAGAAACCTGCTGTGAATCCTCAGCAAGCAAAAATTCCAGCAGCTGAGCAAAGGAGTGCATCAGCCCTGAGGTGCAGTCTAGGTGGCAATCCATAGCAGCAACAGCAAGGTCCAATTAATAACAATTTGGCTGGTGCCAGGCTAGATGCATGTGAGTTTTGGATGACTCCAATGTACATCCTGCAAGAATCACTGCTCTAGCCCTTTGTGGTGGCATTAGGGGCCAAGGATTGTAGATGTTCTTCATTACCTAAAATAGTACTATATATTCTAAGGTTGTTGTTGTTAGGTGCTGTTGAGTCAGGTCTGACTCCTAGAGACCCTCATAGGGTTTTCAATGGCTAACTGTTTCCAGATTGCTTTGGGAGTTGATAGCTACATCCTTCTCTCATATACATTCTAAGGGGACAGTGGATATAGGTCAAAATGGTTGCAAAAGGTTAAAATGTGAAATCTCCTTAAAATTATATGCTGTTTGGATGTGAATTTTCCCCTTAAAAATTAGAAAATCCCTACAATTTGATTGTGAAAACAGTATCTAAACATGACCCTATAGATTCCAGGCTTTGAAGAGTTGATCACTTTAATTTTATTAGTAGTGACACTGTGTGTGGTATGTTACTGACATGTTGCATCTAGAGAAATACAGATCCTCATGTACACCCAGATACAGTTTCACTTGGTGAATATACCCATGTATCCAGCATCCAGATCAATAATGAGAACTTCACCACACCCACAAGTCCCTTTGTACACTGTCTAGTTCCTGTTCACATCTTGTCCCCATTCAGCACAGGTTGGCTTGCTTCCTCGTGGTGCTTATGTAGGTAAAATTGTACCGTGTGTACCCTTTCATAGCTGGCTGCTTTTCTCTGCTATGATTGTGAGAGTCATCCATGTTGTTATGCATGTTTATAATCTACTCATTCTCATTATCGAATTATTCTCATTATTAATTATCCATTATAGATGTAACATTATTTATCTACTGTACTATAGATGGATATTTAGTTGTTTCCAACGCAGAGCCATCATGAGTAGTGAGGCTGTGAACATTCTTGTACATATCTTCTGGGGAACATGTATATACCCTTGCTATAGCTGGGATATTGTGTATCCCCCAACGTTTATATGGTAAAGCCTTGGTCCACAGGGTGGCGCTATTGGTAGGTGTTGTGGAGCTCTGGGAGTGGGGGGGTTGTGAGAGATCCTTTGGTCATTGGGGTTCTTGGGCCCTCAAAGGGGATTGTGGGACCCCAGCCTCTCTCTCTTCTCTGCATCCAGGTTCATGAAACAAGCAGTTTTGCTCAATCATACATTCCCATCATGATGTGCCACCATTGCCAGAGGCCCAAAGCAATGTGGTCATTTGACCTTGAACTGGAACCTTCAGGACAAGAAAGCCAAAGTAGACCTTTTCTAAGTTATTTGACTCAGCTTTTTGTTATGGTGACAGCTGACTAATGTATCACTTCTGTTGGCTATATATAGTAGGCCCCATTTGTCCTGAGAGGATATGTTTGAAGACCTGCAGAGGATTACTGAACTACTGATAGTACCAACCTCTGTACATTTTCTATAAATAAGTACCAAGGATAAAGATTACTTTGTCAGTTAGGCACAGTAGGAGATTAACAACACTAATAAAAGAGAATGATTATAACAATTACTGTAATAAAAATTATGTGAATGTGACCTCTCCCTCTCTGTCTCAAAATATCTTATTGTACTTTCACCTCTTCATTTAAAAGAAGCACTTTATAGCTTGTCTTTGGCATTTCCAAATTGCCAGTATCATTACCCTTTAAGAAAAATAAGGGTTATTTTAACACAAGCACTGTGATATTATGATGTTGTTAGGTGCCGTCGAGTCAGTATCCAACTCTTAGCGACCCTATGTACAACAGGTGAAACACTATTGCTAGTGCTTCTTTGCTATTCACAGGATTTTCAATGGCTGATTGTTTTTTGGGAGTGGGTTGCCAGGTCCTTCTCCCAAGCCTATAGCACCTAGTATTCCCAGGCGGTCTCCCATCCAAGTACTAACCAGGCCCAACCGTGCTTAGCTTCTGAGATCTGATGAGATCGAATGTCACAGTTGGCTGAAGGCCTGATGTCATGATTGTTCATCTGGTAACCAAGATGGCCACTAAATGACTAATGAACAGGTAGCATATTCAGCATGGATATGCTAGACAGAGGATGAATCACATTCTAGCCAAGTTCAAGCTAGACAATACAAGATTTCATCACTCTATTTAGAATGGTGCACATTTTAAATTTGAGAATTGTTTATTTCTGGAATTTTCCTTTTAATATTTTCAGACCATGGTTGATTATAGGTAACTGAAACCTTAGAAAGTGACACCTTACATAATGTGTACAGGAATAGAATTGCTGAATTATATTTATGCATATTGTTTAGCTTTAATAGATACTGACAGTTTTCCCAAGTGGCTGTATCAATTTACCTGCCCACCCTGTATGTATGAGAGCTATAGCTGTTTCATATCCTTGCCACCAAGTGTTTTTATCTGTCTCTTTCACTTCAGCGATTCTGGTAGACATGTAGTACTATCACACTGTGGTTTTAATTTGAATTTCCCTGATGACTAATGAAGCTGAACATTCTTTTAATATCTATTAGGCATTTCCCACAGAAGACTGCTTAAGTCTTTTGCCAATTTTCCTGTTGGATTGTCTAGGCAAGGACTTCTTTATAGTATGATGTCATGGACTTACATTAATTACTATGACATGAAGCTCATGATAGAGGAAAAAGGAAGTGAAGACTGTAATGGTTACTATGAAGCTTATTTAGTATAGTCATATTTTATTTATAATTATGTAGACTAAAGGATAGTATACTAAAATATGAACCATAGCACCTTCTTTCATTTGGAACAAAATGAGTAATTTTAACTCTACTTTCTAGCTATCTTTATTTGTTTTGTCTAAATTTGTTTTAATAACAATCATAGATTATTTTCATAACCTGGAAAAATAATGAAACTGTTTTCATTAAGAAACAGTTAAAAGTCAGAATGAGACAAAAGCATGTCGGCATGTGCTGGGTGGGCTCGGCCATCAGCCTCATCCCATCTGGAACACTGAGGGGCACTGAGGAAAAGTGTCCTCTCTGGGCATGGTTTGAAGGTTTGAGATGGGAGAAGAGAGTGTAAAAGTGAAGAATGGGTTTTATTGCAAGACAGCCATGTGCTCCCTCCCACCCCGCTGAGTCTGGAAGATGATCAGGCCATAAAGACTGGCTAATTACTTCAATTGCCTCTTCTTTGTAGCAGCAAACTTTCCCAGTGCCATCACTGAGCCTATTTGGTTTGATTACTGGAGTCCTGCTGTTAGCTGGGATGAGGATCGACATTATTACAGTGTGCAAGTGGAATGCTGTTGTTTACATTTAGCAAAGCAAACAGGGTGACTTCCAATCTTACATAACCTGGAATTCTGCAAGGAGCACGTGACACCTCCTTCCCCCTTTCATTTCATTTTATTTGGTTTACTAACCTATAAACCAAAAATAAACATTAAACTATCCTGCCCACCATCATACAGCTAAGATTTTTTGAAACAATTTCAAATTTATAGAAAAGTGGCCAGTATAATACAAAGAAATTTTCCCTCCTGTACCATGTTAGAGGAAGTTGACCTTATGATTCTCCATCACTCCAAATAAAGAGGGGTACTTCCCTATATAACCAGAATACAGCCATTAGAGTTGGGAAGTTAATGTTGACATACTACCACCATCCAAATTTGAGTTTCTTCAGTCGTCCCAATAATATCTTTTATAGCAAAAGGATCCAGTTTAGAAGTATGCAGTGCAATGGAAACTGACTTTTTGATGACAGAGTGTGTTGAAAACCTGTACCTCTTTGAAATCTGAGTAGCCACTTGGCCAGGTTTTCTTATTCTCACCCCCAGTCCACCCACTCTTTGGCCCCCCTCTGACTGTTGCTGTAGATGCTTGCTCTGGGGAGCACAGGCATTTCTGTCCCAACAAACAAGGACAGGCTCTTCACAGGGAATTGGGAAGACAGGGAGCTAGAGAATCCTCTTGGGACAAGGATAACACTTAGGAAATGCCAACCGAGCTGCAAATAAAATTCTTCATCTCTGGCTTTTTATTTTTTCTGTGTATTTTTTCTCACGTCTCTCTTTCCCTTGGCCCTTGTACTACATCCTCTACTCTCTCTTCATTCTCATACATTTCCCCATCATTTTCCTAGATTCCTCTGTTTCCTTTGAAATTTCTTCTTTAAAGATACCAGGGAATTATTAAAAGTTGTTAAGGTGGAAAGATGAGGAACAAGACTTTCTCTGTATGGCTATTTATATTGTCTTAATGTTTAAGGTCATATTACTGTATTCTCTTCTCATCTATGCTTTTGCCATCTGAGGTGTCAGTTATCCATAGTCAATCATGATTCAAAAATATTAAATAGAAAATTCCAGAAATAAACAGTTTATAAGTTTTAAATTGTATGCTGTTCTGGGTAACACAATAAAACTTCATGCTGTCTTGATCTGTCCCATGTAGGACATGAATCATCCCTTTGTCCAGTGTCTCCACGCTGTATACACTACTCATCCATTAGTCACTTGGCAGTCCTCTTAGTTATCAAATGGACTACCATTACACTGCAGTACCTGGTTTAATCTTCATTCTACTTAATAGTAGCTCCAAATAGCCGGGCTCGGTGGCACATGCCTGTAATCCCAGTGGCTGGGGAGGCGGAGGCAGGAGGATCGCAAGTTCGAGACCAGAGGCAGTCTGAGTAATTTAGTGAGACCCTATCTCAAAGAAAGTAAAATAAAAAATGGGCTGGAGGCACAGCTCAGTGGTCTAGCACTTGCAAAGCATGCAGGTGCAAGACCCTGGGTTCAACCCCCAGAACCACAAAAAAGTAAAATAAAAATAAATAAATAATAGCTCCAAATTATAAGAGCAGTGATTCTAGAAATTTTATTGTTAATTATTTTTAATGTCTTACTGTACCTAATTTATAAATTAAACTTACCATAGGTATATATGTATTAAAAAATTACATACAGTTTGATACCTTCTGCAGTTTTCAGCAGCCATTGAGGGTCTTGGAACGCATCCTCACAGATAAGAGGGAACTACTATAATGTACTACCTATACTTAAAAAGACAATACTTAGTACTAGCAAAACAAAACACAAACCAAAATGTTCCCTTGTGCACCTTACCTCTAAAAAAATCCCTTTAATATGAGTTACGCAGAAGGACAAAAGCTACCATGTTTTCCCTTTACAGTCTAGAAAATATTACCATTGACACCAATTCATGGAATTTCTATGAGGCTGAATTTCTATGCGGTTTGCCATCACTGCATCTGCTCTCACATGAGTCTCATGAAGGCACAGAAGCCCTTTTTTTTTTTGGTCTGGATCCGTAACTATGTCTATTTAACTCTTCGTCAGGCCCTTAAATGGGTGTTCTAACAGGGTCTGTCCCGTTCCACTTGTTCTTAATATTCATCCGCATGGTGCTCTCACAGTTTCAAGCCGGTGGATGATTTCCAAATCTATATCCTTCAAACCGACCTATATGAGCTTCGCAATTTTGCATGTCCACTTGCCTATCAGATTCCTTAAACTCTACCAAACTTAGTAATGTTTTACACCCTCCTTAGAGCCGCTGATCCTGAATTCTGATGTGAAAAACTATGGAACTTTCAATTCCTTCCTCTCTTTCACCCACCCTTCCAGCATTAGCAAATGGGCGATCATTTCTTTAAAATGTTACTTTTGGAACCTATACTCTCATGCCTTAGACATGTAATAAGTTTCATGTGTTCTTTTTCCTGTTAAAAACTAAGAAAACAAAAATAAAATGTTACTTTTATTTTTCTGCTTATTCCGTCACTCTCTCCTGAAACATTTAAAAAACATACATTAATTTTTCTATTATTTCTATTTTAGAATTTTCATTTATATTTCACTCATTTTAACATGTTTACTGAGCTAGAATTTACAATATATGATAAATATATGATACAATAAAAATACCGTGAATGTTTAACTTAAAAAATTAATTACAGTAAAAGACACATTACTATTAAACCCTCTGAAAAAACTTCCCCTGGTTTGGAACCGACTTTTGCCATTGTTCTTGCCACCTCCTGAAGCAGTTCTGGAAGTCCTCTTTTGTGATTATCTTTAGTTTCATCCTCCATCATGACTCCATGTCACACAGCACTTCTGGTGTGGCAATTTCTGTCAAATAGAAACATCATTACGGGATGTCCTCATCCACCCTATTCACCAGATCTGGCTCCCAGCAACTTCTGGCTCCTCACTTAAAATGACCCTGAAAGGTGAATATTTTGAATCAGTTCAGGACAGTAAGGCAGCCATAACTAAGGACACTCATGACAGAAGACATCCAAAACTACTTCAGCAAGTGACAAGAACGATGGGATACATGTATTTGAAGCCAAGGGGAGTGGCAATGTGTCTTTTACTGTAATTTTTTTTAAAATTTAAACACTCACCTTATTGTTAAATCACACTGGATATATGCAGAAAGATCAGCCAAGGTAAGTGAAAAGTTCAGTTATTTTGGTAAATGTAGAAGGTGATGTATCCATCAACACCATCCAGTTTTAGAACCTCCCCATCAACTCTGAAAGTTCCTTTCTATCCATTTTCAGGTCTTTCTCACCTTCTACCCCAGGAACAGCTAATGTACTTTTTACTTCTATAGATTTGCCTTTTCTGGAAATTTTATATAAGTAGACCCATGCAGTACATAGTGTTCTCTGTCTGGCTTCCTTCACTTAGCATGTTTTTGAGGTTTATCCATTCTGCACTATGTTCTTTTTGTTGAATAGCATTCCATTGTGTAGGTATACCATGTTCAGTTTACCTATCCATGAACATTGAGATTACTCTGTTTTTGTTTATTATGAATAATGCCATGTCGAACATTCAAATGCAAGACTTTGTATAGATATAAAACTTCATTTCTTTCCCTAGATACTTAGGAGTAGAATTGCTGTATCATTTGCTAAGTATAGGCTTAACTTTTTAAGAAACTTCCAAACTATTTCCCAGAATGGCTGTACCATTTTAGAAACACCACAATATTTGCCAATACATGGTATTGTCAGTCCTTTAATTATAAGCATTCTAGAGGATGTGAAGTGAGTAGTATCCTATTGTGATTTTAATTTGCATTCTTCTTATGATGAAAGATGTTGAACATCTTTTCATGTGCTTCGTAGCCATTCATATATCTTCTTGGGTGATATGTCTATCAAAATATTTTACACATTTTTAAATTGACATCTAGTTACTGAGCTGTAAGAATTCTTTGCATAATCTAGATACAAATTCCTGATCAAATATATCACTTGCAAACGTTATCTCCAATATTGTCCCCATCGTATGGTTTGTCTTTTCATTTTATTAATGCTGTCATTTGAAGAGCAAAAGTTTTAAATTTTGTAGAAGTGTAATTTATCAATATTTCCTTTTATAGATTATACTTTTTTTTGAGCAGGGTCTCACCGTGTAGCCCAAGGTAGTGTTGAACTTATGGTCCTCCTTCCTCAGTATCCTGAGTGCAGGGATTATAGGCCTGTATCATCACACCCAATTTATGGATTACTTTTAATGACAATCTAAGAATGTTTTGCTTATCCCAAGACAACAAAGATTGTTTTCTTTTTTCTTTTAGAAATTTTATAGTTTTAGTTCTCATATTGAAGCATATTATCCATTTAAATTAATTTTGTGCATGTGTGAAGGGTCTAAATTCATCTATTGCATAGTATGTCCAATTGTATTAACACTCCCTGTTTAAAAAATATTTTCTACAGTGTATTGCCTTGGTACCATTGTCAAAAATCAGTTGTCCATAAATGTAAAAGCTTATTCTTGTACTACCTAGTCTCCATTGACCAACATTTGTCTTTATATTGATACCATACTGAATTGATTACTGTAGTTTTTAGTAAACTTTTAAATGAAGTAATGTGGATCCTTCAATTTTGTTTCTGTTTTTCAAACAAATGTTGGTTATTCTAGATCCTTTATATTTTTATATACCTTTTAGAATCAACTTGCTAATTTTCCAGCAAGAATTTTGATAGGGATTACATGTGAACTTGCAGATCAGTTTGGGCAAAGTTAACATTTCAATAACATTGATTTTTCTAATTTATGAATACCATATGTTTCTATACTTACTGAGAGCTTTAAAAAGCATGGTTTTGAAGTTCTCAGTGTGTAAGACTTAATATTTTACTAAGTTCTTTATTTTTTCTATTAAAATAAGTGGAACTATTTCTCAATTTTCTATTTAGATTGTTGCTAGCATTTAGAAATATAATTCATTTTTGCTTTCATCTTGCAAACTTCATAAATTTAGTAGACTTTTTGCACATTCCATTAATTAACTTTATATCTGATAGTTTTTTTGTAGATTCTATCAAATTTTCTACATACATCTTTTATGAATATGTACAGTTTTATTTCTTCCTACTCAATCTGGATGCCTTTTCTTTTCTTTTCCTTCTTTCCTAGATTATTTCTGGCTGGAACCTCCAGTAAAAGTTTCAATAGAAATGGTGAAAATGGACATTCTTGTACCTGATTTTTTCTTTCTTTCTTTCTTTCTTTCTTTCTTTCTTTTTTTTTTTTTTTTTTTTTTTTTTTTTTTTTTTTTTTTTTTTTTTTTTTTTTTTTTTTTTTTTTTTTTTTTTTTTTTTTTTTCTTTTTTTTGCGGTACTGGGGGTTGAACCCAGGGCCTTGCGTTTACATACTTTGCAAGTGCTGGACCACTGAGCTTTACCCCCAGCCCAGTTTTTTTTTTACTTTTTGAGACAGGGTTTTGCTAAATTACTCAGACTGCCTCTGGTCTTGTACTTGCAATCCTCCTGCCTCTGCCTCCTGAGTCACTGGGATTACAGGTGTGCACCACCACTCCTGGCTCTGTACCTGATCTTAAGAGGGGAGGTTTTGTCATTAAGTACAACATAGCTATAGCTTTCTTTGTATAGGCCTTTTTTTTTTCCCCTCTGATATAGGGTCTTGCTAAGTAGCCCTGACTGGCTTCAAATCTCAATTCACTATGTAGCTCAGGCTAGCCTCTAACCTACCATCCTCCTGTCTCAGCTTCCCCAGCACTAGGATTACAGGTGTGCACTACCATACCCCCCAGCTGTAGAAGCTTTTCATCATTCATCAGGCTGAGAAGTTCTGATTTTTACTACTTTATGGAGAGTTAGTGTCTTTATCTTTTCCTCTTTCTTTGTTTCTTTCTTTTTTTCTTTTCTATCAGTGATGGCTGTTGGATTTTTGTCAAATGCTTTTCTTACATCTGTTGAGGTGATCAAATGACTCTTGTCCTTTATTCTATTAATATGATATGGGTTGTGAAACCCATTTCAGATGTGAAACCAATATAACTTTCCTAAGATAATTCGTACTTGGTCATGGTATATAACTTTAAAAGTATGTTTTCTAATATTATTTTAAATTGATGTTGCATCTGTTTTCATGAAGGATATTGATCTGTAGTTTACATCTGATGTGTTTGTGTTGCTTCAGTACCTGAGTAATGATAAAGGCCTCATAAAATGAGCTGGGAAATATATCTTCCTTACCTACTGTTACAGGTAGAATTGTGCACTCCTCTTTGAATCTTTGAATCTTTGTATCTTTGAATCTTTGAATCTAATGTGGAAGTGAAAACCCCCAGTATCTCAGAATGTGATCCTATTTGGAGACAGAGTCTTCCAGAGAGGCAATCAAGTTAAAATGAGGTCTTTAGGATAGGCCTTAATCCAATATGATTAGAGTCCTCATGAGATGCATAAGTTTGGACACAAAAAGACAGAAAGAAAGCAATTGAAGACACAGGCAAAAGATGCCTTTCCACAAGATAGAGATAGCAGCTAGAACAGAGCTCTCTGAAGAAACCAGCCCTGCCAGCACCTTGGACTTGGCTTCCCTGCCTCCAGAGCTGTGAGACAATATATTTTTGCTGTTTAGCCACTGATTTTGTGGTACTTTGTTATGGCAACCTTAAAAAACTAAGACACCTATTTTCTGAGAGTGTTCATGTAGGATTGGCAACCTTTCCTCCTTAAACAAGTGATGAAATTTACCAGCAAAATCATCTGAACTTGGGGTTTTGTTTGTGGGAAGATTTTTGGTTACTAATTCAGTTTCTTATTTGTGATTGGTCTTTTCAGATTTTAAATTCCCTATTGGATCAGTTTGAGAAATTTTTGTCTTTCTAGGAACTTATACACATTTCATTTATGATGTTTAATTGGCTGATATAAATTTGTTCAAAATATTCTGTTAAAATCCTATCAATTTCTATAGTGTCAGTGATTATATCCCCTTTCATTCCTGATTTTGGTAA
This sequence comes from Pedetes capensis, assembly GCA_007922755.1. NCBI lineage: Eukaryota > Metazoa > Chordata > Mammalia > Rodentia > Pedetidae > Pedetes > Pedetes capensis. The sequence continues at coordinate 49,621 of VMDO01003429.1, read as the reverse complement.
TTTATGTTATTCTCTTTTGTCAACCTAGTGGAAATCTTATCAATTTTATTCATGTTTTCAAAGAATCATCTTTTGATTTTGTTAAACTTTTTCATTATTGCTTTTGTCTCATTGATTGCCATTTTGATTTTTATTGTCCTTTTCCACTTATTTACTTTGGGTTTGATTGCTCTTCTTTTTCTTCCTTCTTGAAGTATAAGCTTAGATTATTGATTATTGATCTTTAGTCCTCCTAATTTAAACATTTTGTCATTATTAGTAATTCTTTTTTTTAATTAATTTATTTCTTTACACATAACTGAAAGTGATGTTACAGTACATAAGTTATTTACAACTGTGCAGTAATGTGTTGCAAAATAAATTATCTAGAAGGCAGTAAAAGTACATTGTGAATGTATATAAAACTGTACAGCGTTTGCGGATATATTTTATAGGATTATTGGCTCTGTAGTGTTTCAAGTTACCTTCTCAGAAAGAGAAACAAAATGCCCAAGATTAAAGGAAAAAATATACAAACCACGTGGATTTGACTCCATTAAAAACACTACCGGAGAGTCCTGGCTGTGTCCCTCTGTGTCCGGCCCTGCAGCAGCCGCTTCCCACTGTCCCAGTTGGTCCCGAGGACCATGGTGGGACGGTGCTCCCCTGCCCCTCCAGCCTGGAGGTCACCGTGTGCAAGGTGGACGCCTTAGTTTATTTCTGTTAGCTGATCAGAATGAAACAAGGAATTTAAAAATGTTCTGTTCTGCCACCAAGGGCCCTGTAATTGGCTGGAAGAAGACCCCAAGGGCACCGTTCTCTGAGACAGAGCCGCCATAACTGCATGTCACGGTCTCCTCACCTCGTGCTCCCATGGCAGCTGGTAAAGAGAGACACTTTCCACCTCCCTGGCACCTGGGCCAGTCTGGAAGGAGAGATGTGGGTCCAGGCGCAGGCTCCGGGCTCGCCTGCCTGATGGATGCGGTGCTCCCTCCTCCGCCGCCGCCGCCAGGACTCATCAGCAGCACTGGGCGCCGTGTACGGCCCTACATTATTAGTAATTCTTAGCTAGTATACTAAATGGGTTTCATTATAACATTTCTGTATGTGCATGCCATTGTACACTGTTTGTGTTCCTTCATCCATTACCCTCTCATGACACCCGCACTCTCTTTCTCCCCACTAATGGACACTTTGTACTTGCATTTCTTGTTTGTGTGTATATCTACATCTATATTATATAAATATATGCCTTGAGGGCCAAACATGCGATAATTCCCTTGCTTTCTCCCATTACCCTTTCTTGTTGCCCCTCCCCCTTCTCTTTAGTTCCTTTTCTCCCCCTAGATAGGCCCCTTTCTACTTTCATTATTTACATATTTTGATATTAAATATATATTGAAATCTATTATCCACACATGAGAGAAAACCTGTGATGTTTATCTTTCTGGGTCTGGCTTAATCCACTCAGAATAATGATCTCTAATTCTATCCGTTTCCCAGCAAATGCCATAACTTCACTCTGGTTTCCATTGTTAGGATGAAAACTCAGCTGTTAAACACGTTGCTCTCCATACATGCAAGTTATTTTTCTCTTACTACATTCAAGATTTCCTTATTATTTGGGGGCTTTTAGCAATTTAAATATGAACTATCTCTGTGGTTTTTATGCTTAGGGGTGTAGGACTCACTGAGTTTGAAGGTTAATGTTTTTCAGTACATTTGAGGAGATTTTCTCTTCAAATATTTTTCTAGCCTTTTCTCTTTCTCCTCTCCTTTAGCCTTCTATTAAGCATATGTATGTGTGCTTGATGTTGTCTCATAGGTCTATGAGGCCTTGTTCATTTTCTTTAATATTTTTCTTCCATTTCTTCAGGAAGGATAATTTCTATTAACTTACATTCAAATTTACTGATTTTATTCTTTGGTCAACACACATCTACTCTTTTTTTTTATTAGAACTTTTTAATGTACATCATAATGTGATTCATTTTGACATGCTTTTCATTGTGACAATTTTCATATATGCAATTTGATAAACATTATTCATATAGGTTACCCCTTACCCTCCCCTATGTTTCTCCCCCTCCTCCCTTCCCATCTAAGTTTCCCATCCAAGTCTTCTCTATCTTTTACTATGTAGTATTTTTCTATATGTCCTTGGGTTCCATTTCTGTTTAAGATAGAAGCTTTTCCTGTAGTGGTCTTTGTTTTTATCTTGTTAGAACAATTACATGCGATTTCTAGCCCATTTATATTGACCACATTCTTATCTTCCCTCCCCCCCTTTTATTATGATCTGACCTTTGAGTAGGATTTTTCCTTCTTGTAGTTTTGAGTCAGCTCCCTCATATGAGTGAGAACATGTGTTGTTTCTCTTTCTGATCTTGTGTTCGTTCACTTAAAATAATTTTCTCTAATTCCATCCATTTTGCTGCGAATGACCCTATTTCATTTTTCTTGATTACACACATCTACTCTTAAACCCATTTTTATTTTTTGTTATACCATATACTTTCATTTGGTCCATTTTACAGTTTTTATTTCTATACTGAGATTCCCTATTTTTAACTGTTGTTATCATATTTTCTTTCGACATAATTTTCTTTAATTATATGTGTATATGTATAACTGTTGGCCTGCAGCTGTACCACTGTGGCATTTGATCCCATCAGATCTTGGAAGCTAAGTAGGGTCGGGTCTGGTTAGTACTTGAATGGGAGACTGCCTGAGAATACCAAGTGCTGTAGGCTTGAGAGACAGACCTGGCAGCCCACTCCCAAAACAATCAGCCATTGAAAACCTTATGAATAGCAAAGAAACACTAACAATAGTGCAGGGCAAGGCATAGTGTCAGGGAGTGTTTCATCTGTTGTACATAGACTCTCAATGAGTCAGACCTGACTGGACAGCACCTAACCACAACAGCAACATTTACAATTGGTGCTTTGATGTCATTGTCTACAACTTTCAACATTTAGGCACAGTCAGAATTAGTTTCTATTGACTGCTTTTACTCTTAAATATGATTCACACTTTTCTATTACTTTATATATTTTATAATTTTTGTTGAAAACTAACATTTTAGACAATATATTATAGCAACTCTAGATTCTGATTTTAACCCTCGAGTTTCTGATTTTCACCTTCAAGTTTCTCTTTTCTTTGTGTAAATTTCCTGTACCTGAACTGTAGAATCTGTCTTTGCAGTATGTAGCCACTAATAATCTCTTCTCAGACTTTTGTACACTTGTTTTAATTATTTTAGCCTAACTTCCTTTATGTCCCCTCTGTGTCTGCATATCTTAGTGGTCAGCCAATGATCAAGGCAGAGGATGTATTCAAATACCTTGAGTGTATAAAGCTTCTGCCCTCCCCAGTGGATCTCTGAGTTCTGGGAGTGTGTTCAGTGTTCTGCCATTTCTCAAATCTGCTTTGGCTTTACTTTATTTGGGCTCTCCTGAATCTCCCCTGCATGTATTTGTGGTTTCTCAAACAGCCAAGGATGTGGGGCACGTTAACTAGCCCCTCCTTGGCTTTCTTCCTGTAAATCTCTGGCTTGTCTCCACTTGTCCCAAATAGGATCACATCCTCAGGCTGGCAGAGCTGCAACTTTTCCCCATCTTTTCTTTTTATTTTCTTCTCTTTTTTTCTCTAACTTTGCCACATGCACTTAAAAAAACTACCCGTGAGGGGTTTTGCAGGCTGTCCTAAAGAAAGTCAGATCCTCTGGCATCAAGGCTGATGATGTTCTCAGCCAATGCTGCCCTAGCAGTAAAACCTCCTGTTCTTGCTAGCTGAGCTAGGGTGTGAGATCAGAGCTCCAGGTAAGAAGCCTCAGACTCCTATTGTTCTTATATGAGGCTTAAATGGGTTTTCATGAATAAACATTTTTCAATTTCTTATTTGCTTTTGGATGATTTCCAGTCCAAAGATGGTTGTTTTAACGTTATACTTTTATTTATTTATTTATTTATTTATTTATCTATTTATTTTTTGTGGAGGAGGATTTGCCAACCTTTTTGGGCTACCAGAGCTTAAAGTACTGTCTCTAGTATGTGTACAGCTGTATTTATTTTATGTTTAAATAGTTTATCTTCCTGGACTTTAATTTTATGTATGGTTTGAGATAGGGATCTAACTTTATCTTTTCCCCAGATGAGTAGACAATTTTCCAAATAACTTTTGGTTGATTGCATCCATATCCAGCCCTAGCCTGTGTGTGTACAATTTTTTTGATGAGATAATGTTGTTTGAGTTTGTGTGTGTATGTATGTTGGTGCAGCTGTGGAACGAAATGGCATGCGAATTCCCAAAGCAAAATGAGTCACCTCAATATGTGACGATTAGATGGAGGAGTCTGTATGCAATGGATGAGGTTAATCTGTGGACAAGTTCCCAGAAATAACTAGTGTTTAGATTGTTGTTTGTTATTGTGTTGTGTCTGAATTTGAACCATTTGTGTCTCTATGCATGGGCCTTTTACACCCTGTCTACGTCTCTTCCTGTGTCTAACCTCAGCCCAGCAGTTTACTAAGTTAGCTAAAGTTAGCTTTTGTCCTATCTTGGTAGCTTTGACAACAATGTAGGATGCTTATTTAAAAAGTGGCTAGTGTCCTTATAAAAGAAGCCCCAGACCCTACTGCCTCAGCCTCCAGGGTGCTGGAATTACCCATGTGCACCACTCTGCCCAGGCTGGCTTCTACTCTTCTTTGACTCTTCTGGAGGCTTCCTTCCCTTCTGCAGTCTTGCTGGTTTGAACTTCTGTGTCTCCACTTCCTGAAAGAGAAGATCCTTCATGCTGCGACATTTTGTAACACTTCTTTCTCCTCTGTGTAGTTAATGTCTGGATGATGAAGAGATGACTGTTAGAACCTGTCCCCAGGTCCTTGGCAGGGGAATCAAAGACACTGTCTTTGGGTTTGTACCATTTCAAAGCTAGACGCTAAAATTCAGCAAGAGAGAGAGGAGTAGCTTGGAAGAAGGGCAAGTAGTGTCCTGGCACAAGGAGAGCCCAAAGTACACAGCAGAAACAAGAGAGTGAGCCACATACTATCAGTAGAGTTTTTCCAGTGCTGTGTTTGGAATGATGGCATATTCTGCTCCAGTCTCCTCTTTTGTATCGAGTGTTTATCCCTGTGCTTTAGTCAGTAGCAGCTCGAATTATTGGTGGTCCCTCACTACATGGAGATGTGTGGTCACGGCTGGAATTCTTCTTCACATCAATCATCAGCACTCTTTAGGAGCTCCCCTGTTTGTGCTTAGTAAAGTTGTGAATGCCATTTGGTTTCAAGATATAGACCACCTGGCATTTAAGGTTGTTAGTAAAATAATTGCTGACATGCTCCTAATGTTGTGCTACAGGCTCTTTTCCCTGTCTGGGGCATGTTTGTCCATCTTGTTGGTCAGCTGGTTAGTCAGCTGCACATGTTCCTTCCATAGCCACTGTACTGCTTTGAATATCATTTGTTCAGTGAAGGAATTGAAATGCACCAGCAATTGTCAAATATAGAAAGGAATTGGCTTCACTACTTTGGGTGGTTTCCCCTCGGCTTTCCTCAGAAGAATGCAATCCTCATACATTACCAGTCTCTGAACCAAGAAGCCGGCTCTCATCAGACACTAAATCTGCCAGTTCCTTGACCTTGAACTTCCCAGCCTCCAAGATTATGAGAAATAATTTTTTTCTGTTTATGAGCTACCCAGTTTGTAGTATTTTGTGAGCCCAGCCCAAACAGACTAAGATAATATCTGATATATATGGAAAATCAACTTTTGGTCAATTGTTTTTTATGGCAATGACTTCTCACTAGAGGATACTCAGAAAATCATTGTGGAATGAGAGGTGGGACCTCACTTTGTTCTGTAACAATTCTTTGTTCACCAAGAAATCTCTTATGCACCATGATCCAACAAGAGTATATGTCCCGAATAGAAAATGGGCTTCATTTCTTAGGCAGATAGGTCTATCTCTATAATGTATAGTCAGTCTATAAAGCACAGCATTTCTGACATATATTCAGTAAGTGGTAGTTATCAGTATCACCATCATTATAACTATGTGATTATTATTTTGTGGCATGGCTAGTGTTAATTCATTTTTAAGGACACCAGTCACGCCTAAATGAAATGTTAAGGTTAACTTCCTGACTTTGACAAGCCAAGGACCAAACAGATCCTAAGGCAGAGACACCTCACCCAGTACCCTACTCTGGGAGCTCAGCCCTTCCTGGAAGCAATAGTTGATGTATCCCAGTGGTGGCATCACTGGAGTTGGCTACCTAATACTGGGATGAGTTTCTGTGGTGTCCAACAGACTCCCTGAGGGGATGGGTCTTTGATGCTTTCTACTTGGGCTGGATGGCATATGTATCTCTATATAGGCAGAGGTCTCACATAGGCATTGCGATGTGGACCCAGATTCTGTCACTTCCTAGCCGAAAGACCTTGGCAAGTCACTTCATCTCTCAGAGACCTGAATCTTTTATCTGCAAAACAAAGATGATGGTACCTTGCAGGGATTTGTAAAAACTGGAGAGGGTATGTAGGAAATATTCAGTACACTGTAAGTCCTACATAATGGTATTAGTTAGCACTTGCAAGGCATCCATTAATGTCCCCTATCTTGGAGGTTTTATGTGAATATTAAAAGGAAAAAAGTACATGTAAAGTACCTGGTACATAATAGACCATTAATAATTGGCAGACTACAATGTAAATTTTAACGAATACAGTTATTTAGTGGGATTCTATAAGTGTAATTCTCGATTTGGAGTTATGAGTCTTGGCTCTGGTGCTAATTAACTGTGTGCTCTTGAGCAAACCACTCTGGGTCTCAGTTTCTTCCCTTGAAAGTTAGATATTTGGATAAATGAGAAGCCAAGATGTCTCTCTTTAACCTCTAGGGAGGTTATAACCTCTCTATAACCTGAAAGGGAAACTTTCTTATGCCTTGCAAAGAAAGAGCTTTGGGGTCCAAAGAACTTTGTGGGCTAAGAACATTGCAGAAACTCCCTCACAATAACTTAGGGTTATTAGACTTGCAAAAGGAATGAGCTCATTATAAATGAGAATGTAAGCAAAACAGTTTACACACAGCAAGCTAATTCACTGAGATATATTTGTAATGTACCTAAGTCCTGAAGAAAATTTTCTTCTAAGCCCCTGCAAAAGGTTTTTTTTTTTTTTTTTTTTTTTTTTTAAATGAAATCTACATCTTGTTTCTGGTTCCCACCAAAACATTCAGCACAATTTAAATTTAGATGCAGCCTTTCCTCTTGGTATTAGGAAAACAGTGGACATATCACCTTTAACCTTCTTCCTAACAATATCTAACAGCAGCCCAAACCCACCTCCTGTTTTAATTATTTTATTTTTAAGAAAAACACCTTCTTGACAGGTGCCAGTCACACACCTGTAACCCCAGCGACTTGGGAGGCTGAGGCAGAAAGATCACAAGTTCAAGGCCAGAGGGAGCCTGTGTAATTTAGCAACACTGCCTCAAAACAAAAAGTAAAAAAACGAGTTGAGGGGTGAAGTTCAGTGATGGAGCACTTGCCTAGCATATGCAAGAGGTCCCTAGTACTGAAAAGAGAAAACCACCTTTTTGCTAGTCAAAAGATCAAGTTTATCTTGAAAGAACTATTCCCTTAATTATAAAGCTATAAATGTTATGTTCTACGAAACATTTCTTTGGGTTATATACTGGTATTTGTGTGTGTGTGGTGGTGTTGGGGAATGTAGATGAAGGAGAAAGTTCTGGTTTGGGGATTTTGAAACAAATACTGTTAATGGATTACCTACAGTTGCCTTAGCAAGGAAATACATTCTTCATCATCCATTTACTGTATTCCTTTGCTATGTTCAGGCCAGGCACGTAGTAGCTGCTGCAATGTTTGCTAAATGAATAAATGAATAAGAAAAATGACTTTTCCTGGTCTCCAGCAAGGAAAATAGCATAAATGGTCTTGCATGTGCTCAGGGTAGATTCCTGTTTTAATAGATATTAACTGGGTTTTGGGAACTTGGGTTGAAGAACAGTCAGGAAAAGGGGAGACACTGGCTTTGGCACCTGCTGGGGAGGAAATGGGACAGTGTGAAGAGGTGAATGACCCACTACTGTGGCCTTTGGCACTTCATCTCCAGCCCCCATTCAACAAGTTGGCCTCACCCTTGGGGGCCTGGCAGTGGACATGCCTGGGTTGTGGAAGTGAGTGGGAATGGCTGAGCCCTGTGAGGGAGCTAGGGAAGGGAAGGAAGTGTTTGAGACATACAGTGCTTTGTATTTGGGATGGGAGAGTGAATGGTCTCTCATCTTTCACTTGGGGCATGTGCTGCTCTGTATTGGTGACTCCTCATATTGAAGATGCTGGTTTCCTGTTAGAGAACCCAGAACTTTCCTTCCTTCCTGGAAATGTGCATTGTTCAAGGAAGCATGAGAGAGCCAGGCTAGAATTCTGATAGTGTGTCAGAAAAGAAGAATGACCGGTTAGAAGTCTTGCCTCAGTCAGTAAGCTGTGTGGCTTTGGGCAAATTGTGTAACCTCTCTAGGCCTCTAAGACAGCATATGTAATGAGGAAGATTTGGACTGGGTGATCTTTGCTGTGGGGGCTTCCTAGCACCAGGTCACGCATTTGGATCCAGAGTGAAATCAGACACAGTCCTGGTTCTCATCCTGGCTGACAAGAGCTGAATTAAAAATGCTTTTGTTTGCTAGGGATTGGGAGCTGACATCTGAAAAGTATGAATTCCCCAGAAATTTGTTTTAGCTTCCTTCCTGACTACTCCCCTTCCTTCCTTCCTTCCCTTCCTTCCTTCCTTCCTTCCTTCCTTCCTTCCTTCCTTCCTTCCTTCCTTCCTTCCAACAATGTTGATACCCAGTCAGCTAAATAGGAGCATGTATTGTATTTAAGGAATGGGAAAATAACTGTGAAGAAAGCAGGCAAGATTTTTACTTTATTCTGTTTAATCTAAGCTGGGGTAGTAGAGGTTGAGAAGAGGGAGTAATAGTATCTAACATTGAATGAATATTTAATTTTAGTTCATTTTGCTCTTCCAATGTACTCATAGGGAAGGTGGGATCTCTATTTCACTATGAGAAAACTGAGGCATAGAAAGGCTTGAAACAATCTGCCAAACTCACGCTGATAAGAGCCCATTAGGGTGCCAAGCGTGGTGGTACACACCTATTAGCCCAGCACTTGGGAGGCTGAGGCAGGAGGATCATAAAGTCAAGGCCAGCCTGGGCTACATAGCAAGACCCTGTCTCAAAAAGCAGAGAAAATAATTTTTTAAAGAATCCATTAGGACACAGATCCATGCCTATCTGTCTTCAGAGCTCTAGCATTTAGCATTTATGCAATTTTATGGAAAGAAAGGCTCTGAAAGTCACAAGCAAGTGGACATATGTGTTCCCCTACCCAGAACTCTACGAAATAGCACACTTCTTTTCCTCTGGAGATCTTCCCCTTCTTCTCAAGCCAGGCTTTCAAAGAGAAGGTGTCCTCGCCTTGCAGGCCTCAGAGGTAAAGTCATGGCTCAGGCCTAGCCTTCTGGGCACAGTGATTTGTCCAGAGCCAGACACAGAACCAAACTGCGCTAATTGGAATCAAGGCAGGGGCTTCTGCTGGAACTATTGAAAAGGAGTCTTGCTCTTTCCCCTGAGGTTGTTAAACATAGACTATATTCCTACAGCAGCTGATGGCCACCTTAGTTCCTCAGGAGTGGAAAAGGAGGCAGCCTTAGAATGAAGCCAATCAAGAGAAAGGTAGACTGAGAGCAACGATTTCTGGAAAGTATCACTTGAGTGCTTGGATTAATTTTGCCTGAAACAGACACTATTCTTGTGCTTTTCGGTTCAGGGAGCTCATGCCTTACTTTTTTTCCTGTTAAGATTATCTGAGTTACTATCACTTGCAACCACAAAACCAGAAATATATACCCTCCAAGAGAACTGTTAGTTCTCTTTATCCTTAGCATATTTTCACAATGTCTGCAAAAGCCTCCATCACCCTCTCCCAGACTTTTGTTCTTGTGGGTAAACAGGATGTGGTCTTTCACATGGGTGTTTTGCACTGTGCTGTGTCTCAGAACTCTATCCCCAGGGTCATATTTTTACACATCAGGCAGTGCCAGCCTTCCCATGCCTTGTGTACAGTGGGAAGCCTCTTTACTAAATGGGAACCAACATCTCTGCATCTCTCCACCGTAAGGGTTGTGGCCACCCAGTTCTGGCTCCTTTTCCCATCATATTGGTGTCACCAATCATCTGGCTTGGGTCCTTTACCTCTATGTGGATAGAAATCATAAGTAGGCAAGGAGAACCTCTTCAAGTACCTCTTCAAGTACTGGTCTTTGGCAGCATCTCTGTCCCTGAGCATTTGACAATAGTGCGTGGTGACAGAAGAGAGATGGGCACATCAGGAACAAGTGGTGCCTTCTAGTGTTTCAGCTCTTGTGTAGGTCAAGGAGGTTGAGATTCCTTAGCTCTTTAAGTGTTATATCTCCTATGTATACCCAAGAGTTTGGGACTCCTGAGCCAACAAGTGATATGGCCCTTATGTAGGCCAGAGAAGTTGAGATTACTCAGCCCTAACAGCAGCTGGTAGTGTAGCTACTGGGTGGGCATAGGTATCTGGACATTACAGCTTCCCAGAAGACCTAAGTATTGGGATTCCTCAGTCCTGGACAGTGGCCAGTGTTATAGCTCCTGGGCCTAGGATGTCTGAGACCCTTGGCCCTAAAGACTTGACAGCTCTCTGGAACTCTTCTTGTGACCAGTTTCTCTTCTCTGGATCTTTACAGCCCTTTCTCTCTTCCACTGTCCCTCTTCTTCCCACCCTGGTCACTTTTGAACTGTTTGGCTGCCTCTTATTGCTATGGCTGCTGTCCCATTTGCTGCCAATTCAGGAGGCAGCTATCACTGCCCTTCTGCTGCTGCTGCTGCTGTGTTTGCTGCTGAAGATACTGGTCTTTCAGCTTCACTTCTTCTTTACCTGCCATTCCACCAGCCACTTCACTGCTTCTGCAGCTCAGCATTCTCACTGCTCTGCTGTCTCTGCCATTCTGCTGCCACTATACAGTCTCTGCCATCCCTTACCACTGCCATCACCACCATTCTGCTGGCTCCACTTCTTCCTTCTTGGTGTTACCAGGTCAGCTTATACTAGCACAAGTAGGCAAAAAGACTGCTCAAGAGAAGCCTTTTATTGGACCTTATTTTGCAACATCAGGGAACAACACAAGAGAGTGCCTCCTGGCCCATCACTAAGTGAGCCAAACAATCTTGTTATATAGCCAGAGAAAGAGTGTTTACACCAATCACAACAAACCTCTCATGCAAATGAAGGTTTGTGTTTGCACCAATTATGACATGGTTCCTTTTGCACCAATCACAGCAGTCCCTCCTCTGGGCAACCAGGGGTAGTGCTCCCCTTTGGTCTAGGTTGATCACAGGGTCATCTAGAGTTGACTGAGGTTTGTGGTAGCAAAAAGTCCAATTTAGAGCCAGGCGTGGTGGTGCATGCCTATAATCTCAGCGGCTTGGGAGGTGGAGACAGGAGGATCTCAAGTTTGAGACCAGAGGCAGTCTGCGTAACTTAGTGAGACCCTGTCTCAAAAAGTAAAAAGAGTGGGCTGGGGGTGCAGCTCAGTGGTCCAGCACTTGCAAAGCATGTAGGCGTGAGGCCCTGGGTTCAAGCCCCAGTACTGGAAAAAAAAAAAAAGTCCAGTGTAATCTGTAAGCTGTTTGAAATAGTCATGGCTGGAGCTGCACCTTTTGGAGCTAGAGTTGTGCTGCAGCTGTAATTGTCACGTGGTTTCCTCAAGGCAAGCACCTCAAAACTACAGGTGCTGCTATAAGGGCGGTTCAGCTGGCTGCTTGACTGAGAGTCCCTTAATTAAGGCAGCCAGAACAGCAAGAGGGAGTCCAACAGCTTCCAACTAGGGAGTCAAATTTCCCCATCACCCAACATCTGTGGTTATTTATGAGAGGATAAATATCAGAAGAAGTGCTTACAGGAAAAAAGAAAGCTTTATTATTAACATCATTATTGATCTTTCCAGTGTTAACCGTGCTTTAAATGCTTTAAACCATGCCTAATACCTGCCTGCCTGCAGCTGTAGCCCTGTGGCATCCGATCCCGTCAGATCTCGGAAGCCAAGCAGGGTCGGGCCTGGTTAGTACCTGGATGGGAGACCGCCTGGGAACACCAGAAGCTGTAGGCTTGGGAGAAGGACCTGGCAAACCCCTCCCAAAAAGCAATCTGCCATTGAAAACCCTATGAACAGCAGAGAAGCACTGACAATAGTGTTTCCCCTGTTGTACAGAGGGTCGCTATGAGTACCGACTCGATGGCACCTAACAACAACAACAACAATACCTGCCTAGTGCCCCAGGGAGAGGTGGGTTCCCCTCATCTTCCTCACTGGGACCCCAGACCAGCTCCTCATTCTGACACTGGGAATGTCACCTTAAAAGTCTGTATCATCCACCCTGTGGCCTCTTGGAAGCATGGATGGAGGCAGACGATGATGATTAGATCAGCTTTTTTTCCTTTACTGTTTCCCATGGCTCAGAATCCCAGAAACCCATCTCTGTATAGCCTGCAGATATAACCATGGTGCTTCCAGGCTGAGGGTCAAAGCAGAGTCTGAACTGAGTAGTTTCATGACTCTCAACACTCAACCATCACATCTGTAGACCTCAGACATTCAGCCCTCATTAACAAAGTGCTGTTCAACTCCAGGGTGTGAACAGGCTCACTCATGGGCCTCTATGACACTCCCTCCACAGCCACCTCTCTCCACCTTAGACCTTGCCTCCCTTGTAGAATCTCTGTGGTCCTCCAGTGGTGGTGAAATCTTCTTTTTGCTCTTACAAGAGTAAATTCTGCAACCAGTCTCAGCTGTTGGTAAGAAAGGGCTTCCCAAAGCATCAATGACAACCACTCTAACTCCTGGCTGAGGACATGAATTAGAGCTCTAGGAGGCTCCAGGGCAGCATTTGGGCTGGACCAACTCCTCCAAATAAAGTGACTAGAAATCTGACATCTCTTCTTGGGAATGAAGTCATCCTTTTTAGAAATGCTCTATAGAGAACAGCTTGCATATTAACTTCCACAGTGTCTGAGGGAGATCTGATGGAAGATCAGATTCAAGTAAGGTCCATGATCTCTGGAAATAAGGAATCAGTGTCCCATGTCATATTCTATATCAGGGCCCGATAATAGTATGGGAGTAGAATTTTATAGGGGAGAGGAAAAAAACTCAACAATTTATTTCCTAATCTCTTATGTGACTGGAAACTGTGAATTAAGCTGACAAGAGATATTAAACAGCAAAATAGCATATAAATTTTATTTCATATTAATACTTTTACGTGTGACATGGAAATTTCATAGAAAAGAAGTGAAAACCCAAGGAAGTTGTTAGGCTTGGTGACTTATATGCTGTTTTTACAAAGGGCAATACATCAATGGAGAGCTGACAAGACAAAGGAAAGGGGCTGGGCTTCCAGGGGCAGTAAACTGAGAGAAAATGACTCAGAAATATCTGAGGAAATTAATGGAAATAAGGATTATTTAAGAAGGTTTATTTGTGCAGTGCCATCTCAGACTGACTTCCAATTTCCAGTGATAAGAGTGTTCTCTTTTTCATGGTGCTGGAGGGCACCTTTTCCACAAGAAATTTCTGCTCTGCTTTTAGGCAAAAAGAGGGAAAACGGATTTCTCCCTGCACCTGCCATTTCTCAATTGCCCTCAGCCAAAAATAATCAACATGCGAAAGTGGCATATTTGGGGTGGCATGTTCTGATAGCCTGCAATTCCATGGAAAATATTTTGGTACTTACCCTGAAACAAGCTCTGGTGAAAACGTGTGTGGCCCAAAAGTGCCATCCCACAGAATCCCAGAATTCAGAAGATTTAGGTGCTGTGTGTCCTTCTTGGAGGGTTAGAAATGATATGCACATTCAGTGTGCTTCCTTCCCTGTAGACACAGGTGAACTCTTCTAAGACCAGTGACACAGCTCTGCTACCTCCTTGGGGCGGAGGTCAAGGCCAGAGTGGGTAGCAGCCTGTCTGAAGAGGGGCAGGGCCGCTTCCAGGCACACAGGCTCCTGGGGAGACACAGCATCACTCACTCTTGGCATGTGTAAGACACAGCCTGGGGATCCCCAGGAATACGTGGCACAGAGGAGGAAAACTCTGCAAGAAGTGAAATGGTTTTTGTTGTTGCTTATTTGTTTGAGACAGGTCTCACTAGGTAGCCCATGCTGGCCTCCAACTCACAATTGCTGGGATTATAGGCGAATGCCACCATACCTGGTTAAGAATTGGCTTTTGATTGGGCAAGGGAATGCTCAGAGCGAAGGAGACTAAGTATGAAATATGATGTGATCACAGTCGACTCACCCTCCAAAGGCTGAGGAGTACCCCATCACATGTATGTGGGGGGAGGGGGTCTGGTGAGGATTCTGTCAATTCTGGGAAGTGCGAATTTGCATGAGACTCTAAGATGCAAACCATTGATTTCCTGGCCTTTTTTTCTTTATGTCTTTTTTTCTTTCCCTTTCTCTTCTCCCTTCCTTCCTTCCTTCCTTCATTCCTTCCTTCCTTCCTTCCTTTCTTCTTTTGTGGTGCTGGGGGTACATACTAGGCAAGTGGTCTACCACTGAGCTGCACCCCCAGACCCTTTTTTATTTTTATTTTTTATTTTGAGACAAGTTGTGCAGGCTGCCTCTGGCCTCAAACCTATGATCTTCCTGCTTCAGCCTCTCCAGTTGCTGGAATTACAGGTGTGCACCACGGCACCTTGCTTTCTTTCTTTCTTTCTTTCTTTCTTTCTTTCTTTCTTTCTTTCTTTCTTTATTATTGGCATCCTCCTCAGGGCTCTCCTATCTCCCCGTCACTGAAGGGATGGTGCTGGGCAGAGGGGCGCACAGAGCACTGCTGCTCTCGAGAAGGGCCTCCCACAGGCAGAATAGGGGAGCTCCACCAGGACCCTCAAGAGAAAATGGTCCCGTGGCCTACATGCACTGCAAGGGCTTAACACATAAAATGCTGGCGAAGTGCACAGAGCCACAGGTGACAATAGACTTCTGGAAGTGTTTGGGAGCAAAACACATAAGAGACCAGCAATGAAAAGAACCTTGTAGTAAATGGCTCACAGGTGCCCTAGTTTATCTCCCCAAAGTCAGAAGAAGCCCCCATTATAGATTTCTCTACCAAGACTCAAAAGACCTCTATCAAAATGCAAATGAGGTTTGCTAAGGATGTCCCACTGAGCCATTTCTAGTAATTAGCCCCTTACCTGCCCCGCCTTTCATAGGAGGGGTCCTAGGCAGTGAAATTTTTGCTTTTGGTACAGAGGAGTTGAACCCAGGGTCTCACACATGCTTTGCAAGCACTCTACCACTGAGCTGCACCTCCAGCCATTTATTTATTATTTATTTATTTAGTTATTTTGAGACAGGTCTCACTAAGTTATGCAGGCTGCCTCTGGCCTCCAGTTTGCCATTCTCTGGCCTCAGCCTCTCCGGTCACTGGGATTACAGGAGTGTGCCACTGCACACATCTGGCAGTACAATTTTGGTAGGAGAGGGTGAGAAGCTGATCTCTGAGTGAATGAAGCTGGAAAGGTAGACAAGTTAGGAAAGGGAAGACTTTTTAGGTGGCATGAACAAGAAGTGAAGAAGAGAAGAACTTCAGATCCATTTTTCCTTGGGGCTGAAATTGTCTGTACCAGCCTTCCTTAGTGGTTGGTGGACTCATAGTCATATTTTCCCTTTGGAAATACATATTTTCAAGAGCCCTGGAAGTCCAAGCCACATGTGACCAAGCTCATTGTGCATAAGATGCACCCTCATAAACCCCTTCTCCCCAAAGTTGCCCTTTTGGTCCTTGCAGATTAACAGGCTTTGTTCAGATATTTCTTAAAGATGAATTTCTTGGCTACTCCAGCCAACCTCCCTAACCTCTTGACTTTTACCTTAAAACAGGGGCCCCTCATAAAGAATCTCTGGAGGACAGCAGATAATATAATGTAGGCATACCTCACTTTATGAACAATTAATATGAGAATTTTTTCGTTTAGCCTGGAATTGTTTTGGGACTCAAGTCAGGCATATAAATTGTTACTTCTGAGTTTTCTGAGTCTGGAAGTGGTTTCCACGCATGTGCGCGCCACCTGGTGGTAAGATATGGAACTGCATGGTGTATTTTTTCTAAGTGTTGCCAAGTTGCTGGGATAATTTTGAGTGCCTGTTTGCTACTACAAGATTTATGAAAAAACAGTAAGGCATGTTTTAGATAAACTAAGCTGACAGTTTTTTCTGATCTGGAGATATCTAAATTGGTCCTCCAACTGCTTCTTAATTCTGCATAGGCATATAAAATGTTCAATGCTTAAAGGTGGCATATTAATTTTTATATAACATTTATAATAGGGTTATTATGTGCTATATAACATTTTACAGAACATTGGGGTCTGTTGGGTAATCAATATGTTACTTTCATTTAGGACTTTTATAGGGCTAGACACATAATTTTGCTCTTTTAATACTGTAGACATTTATAGTTATTTCACTGTATATTGCCAGTCACATCTGTAATTTACTTGGTGCCAGTTTCTTTGCCAGCATGCCACTCTCCCTCTCCCTCCACTCCATATCAGATTCTGCTGCATCCAGCTGCCCTTGTTTTCTTGTGTTAGGGTGAAATTCCTAGATAATCAATCCAAATTGGAATTATTTGAAATATGTGAGTATGAATACATTTTAAACAATGGAATCCAAGAAGCTATTGTTTGTGTGACATTTTCAATATCACAAAAGCATGAGCAGATTCTCAAAATGCATATCAGCCCCTTGCCTAGGGAATCCTTTCTGTGGGCCCTGAGTCATAGGCAGTGAGCAGGCTGGGGCTTACCTGCAGTGCCAACTTTAGGTTGGTAGCACACGCCTCTGCATCTGCTGCCTTGATGTCACAGGGCTCCTCTGTTTGGTTTGGTTTGGATTTGCCTGTTCTTCTTCAGAAGAGCTGGTGGGTGTGTGCTTGAAAGAAGGAACAAACAAGCAGGCTTAGCTGAAGTCTTAAAATCATAATGAATCCACCCCCAAATGTGGGCTGTTTTCTGTGTGATCACCTCTGAGCTTTGCTACTGATTTATTTTCTCATCACGTTGCCTCAACAGGGATTCATTTCTATAAGATGGGGCAGTAAGAATCCTTTGTTTATCTCTGAATCAGGTTGGTCTTGAAGTTCCCTGAAAATATCTATGCCATCACTTAACATGTTAGCCTTGGGATTTTATGGCGGCAGACCTGACATGTTGGAAGTCCTCTGGAGACTAAATTAGGGATGGTATTTAGCAGTGTGGAAGATGGCCAAAACAGGCTCTTCTCTGCCTTGAAGATCAGTTTGACGCAGGGAGATTTTATGTGCCAGAAACCACATGCTAGGCTGTAATTGAGTGTAATTATTGCCCTGCTTGCTGTAAAGTGCTGGACTTGAGGCGTCCTACAGAATCCCAATAAGTTCTTGATCAGGCTCTGAAAAGGAGTACTCCCAATAGAGCCAGAAAGACTTGTATTTAATTTGCCTGGTCTTTAAATGAAGATGTCACTGGTCATCCAGCTAATGATGTTTTCCCCTAACACTTGGGTCTTGATCTGTGATCTGAGACCATTGTCAACTCACTTTCTTCTCAGCCTTGGAAAATTTCCACACAAGCAAACCAAAATGAACAATGGAAGAATTCACATGAATAATTCAAACATGACCTGAAATATGTCCAGAATACAAATAAGCCATTTGTAATTATCTGGTTATTTCAGCTGAGAGGTTTGGAAAAAGGCTAAGTCATTTGGGTAATTATCTTTTCCTTTTTCTTGGACATGTGGAATGTTCTAATTTGAAGTTCCCAGGAATCCAGTATTCTGCATCTTCCCTGGTATTATGTGGTGAACTGTGTAGGGATGTGACTGTTTACTCCTAAAGATCATCCTTCAAGGTTGTTGTTGTTGTTGTTAGGTGCCGTCGAGTCGGTATCCGACTCATAGCGACCCTCATAGGGTTTTCAATGGCAGACTGTTTCGGGATTGCCTTGGGAGTGGATTGCCAGGTCCTTCTCCCATTTTTGCGGTGCTGGGAATTGAACTCGGGACCTCAGAGACTGCAGCGCAGCGCTCTACCAACTGAGCTAAATCCCAGCCCCTCCTCCAAGGTTAGGTATATTTTTAAAAGAAAATATAATCATGCTAAAATTATTTCAATTATTTGTTGTTCAAAATTCTTTCCAAAATGTTTGTGTCTGGTTTCTTGGCTTTGTAAATACAATCTGTGGAGAAGTTAATTTTTGTTGATAAAATTTGTTCAGACTTCCAAGGTCATTGTCTTGATCAGTAAATCTCTCTGTTCAGGCTGTCATTGTAAACAGAAATGAAATCTGGGATGGATGCCTACTGTCCCCAGGTGGTTTCTTAGAAGAGACACATTTTAAACAATCAAAGTTAGATATTAGATTTGTGGTTTTGTGGCCTGTCTCCTTCTCCTCTTAGTATAAACAATGCCTAACCTCCAGTTAACTGAGAACCCTTGTCATGTGCATGCCAATGAATTTAAATGTTACTGAATTTCAGATGGTCTAGAATAGTAGAGTGGTTGTGTAGCTCCAACGTCTTCTCCTATGGCAGGAATGTCTTTCTGTCACTTTCTCAGGATGGCTTACTTCTTATCACATCTGGTAGAGGTTGAGGAGGAATTCCTTCTTGCATAGATGTTGGCCTTATGTCTGCTAAGTCACAGATTCAATAGGCTACTGACCCATTGTGTTCATGCAAAAGTACATTCCGAGATCCAACTTTGAATTTGAGATACTGAGAACTTATCTCTGTCCCAGTCCTTCAATTCAGTTGACAAGGGAACATTGCAGCAACTTCTCCCTCATCCATGCCCTGCCCCATCCTTCATTTTGCATACTGCTGGACTCTTTGTGGACTGGTTGAGTCATGAAGGAGGCTGCTGATCCTCTCTTCTACACCAAGTCTACTTCCTCTATGATTAAGAGTATATGTTAGAATTGTTTCCTCTGGCATATCATTGTTGTTGTTAGGTGCCATCAAGTTGGGTCTGACTCATAGCAACACTATGTACAACAGAACAAGAAACATTCACCGACACTGTGTCATGCCCAGCACTATGTCAGTGTTTCTCTGCTTTTCATAGGGTTTTCAATGGCTTACTGTTTAGGGATTGTTTAAGGAGTAGGCTACCAGGTGCTTGTCCCATTTTTGCAGTGCTGGGGGTTGAACCCAGGGACTCAGAGCGTGCACAGCAGCACTCTACCAATTGAGCTAAATCCTATCCCCTCTAGCACGTTGTTGGTCTTTAATGCTATTCATAGAGACTTATCATAAGCTTTAAAATATTATGAAGTCCAGTGAACCCAAATTCTCTTTTACTTATTCTGAGTTCTCCATCTTCCTTAGAAAAGACTATCCCAAACTAAGATAAAAGAGAGGGAAATAAAAATAATTTGTTTTAGTATTAGTTTTCTGCCTGCAGCCGTAGCCCTGTGGCGTCTGATCCCGTTAGATCTTGGAAGCTAAGCAGGGTCGGGCCTGGTTAGTACCTGGATGGGAGACTGCCTGGGAACAGCAGAAGCTGTAGGCTTGGGAGAAGGACCTGGCAAGCCCCTCCCAAAAATCAATCTGCCATTGAAAACCCTATGAACAGCAGAGAAGCACTGACAATAGTGTTTCACCTGTTGTACAGAGGGTTGCTATGAGTCGGATACCAACTCGACGGCACTTAACAACAACATTAGTTTTCTATCACTGCATAACAAATTACCACACACTTTGAATATTAAAACAACTCGCATTTATTGCTCACAGTTTTCCTGCATCTGTGGCCCCGGGATAGATTATCAGGGTCTCCTGCTCGGTTGTCTCAGGGCTACAACTCAGCTATTGGCTGGGGCTGGGGTCTCATCTGAGGCCTGAGGTCCTCTTCCAAGATCCCGTGGAAGAGTTCATTTCCTTGCAGCTGTAGGACTCATGTTTGCTTGCTTCTTCTAGAGCAGCAGGAGAGTCTCTGACCTCTAAGGCTTATTCTGAGGGCTCACGTGAGTAGGTCTGGCCCACCCAAGGGAATTTTCCTTTTAATTAACTCAGTCTCACTGATTAGCAACATTTTTTTTTCTTTGGTGGTACTAGGGGTTGAACCCAGGGCCTCACGCATGCTTTGCAAGTTCTTTACCACTGAGCTGTACCCCAGCTCATTTTTCACTTTTTTCTCTCTTTTTTTTTTTTTTTTTTTTTTGAGATAGGGTATTGCTGCATCTGGTCTCAAACTTTCGATCTTCCTGCCTCCGCCTCCTGAGTCACTGGGATTACAGTTGTGAGCCACCACACCTGGCTTCATTAGCAACTTTATTTACATCTGCACAAAGCCCTTTGCCTTTGCCATTTAACATAACATAATCCTAGCAGGGGCATTTATTATATTTGCTGGTCCTGCCCAAACTCAAGGGGAAGAGACTGTATAGGACTTGTGCACCAGGAAAGGAGTCTTGGGGATCCATTCAGAATTCTGCCACCATGCTTTTGAAAAAGCACTGTTTTTCTTAAAACAGCTATTTAAAGAATGTTTAGAATTTAAATTAATTGTATATAGTATTAAGTTGGTGTAAGAATTTCTATTATAACATGACAAAATTTTCCTGAAAACCCTTATATTCTGCAAAATCACACACAAGAAAGAGCAGGGTTATGCAAAAGTTAAAGTTAAGAGAAGACCACTCAAAATCTAAGCTACTTTGTAACCAGAGCACTAAAAGGACAGTAAGAAACCTAATAAAGCTACTAGCATAGTTTAAAAGACAGTTTAAATGCCTAATAAATAATGATCTATTACAGCCAATATAGAACTCTCCCTCACAGGGAAAAAGATGAAGCATAGCTTGATGGTTGAAGGAGTAAGAAAAGATGGAGATTGTCACATATGGCCACAGTGAAAACGAGCAGAGACTGGGGCAGCCTCACCCAGAGCAGGTTACCAAACACAGCTGAGAAGGAAAGGTGGCCCAGGGCACTGCCTACAGGCTTGCATTCCTCTGTAATGGTGCGCTCCACTGCTCTAGTCTAGGGTGTCTCAGCTGTTGTTCCTTGATTGCAAAAACTTGCACTTGCAGGGAAACTGGGCATGAACCTGAGGGCACATTACACTGCACTGATCCCTTTATTTACCAGTGACATTTGAGCTAATTTTTTCTTTTTTTCTGCCTTTCCCTTTCCTCCCCCCCTCTCCCTCTCCTTCTTTCCTTCCTTCTTCTTTCCACCCTCCCCTCTCTCATCCTCCCCTCTCTCTGCCTCCCTTCTTCCCTCCCTCCTCCTCCTCTTTCTTTCTTTCTTTCTTTCTTTCTTTCTTTCTTTCTTTCTTTCTTTCTCTCCTTCTTTCAATTCTTCCTTCCTTCCTCTTTTCCTTCCCTTCCCTTCTCTTCTCTTCTCCTCTTCTCTTTCCTTTTCTTTCACTTTCTTCTTCTTTTCTTTTCTTACTTTCTTTTCAACAGAGTCTCCCTACATAGCCCAAGCTGGCCTGGAACTTGCAATCCACCTACCTCAGCCTCCCTAGTGCTAGGATTTTCGCATGTGCCTTCACACCCAGCTGAGCTAATTTGTATTATTGTTGTTGTTGTTAGGTGCCCGTCGAGTCGGTATCGGATTCATAGCGACCCTCATAGGGTTTTCAATGGCTGACTGTTTCGGGATTGCCTTGGGAGTGGATTGCCAGGCCCTTCTCCCATAATTTGTGTTATAGAAACTCTTATTGTGGGGGGGAGGGGGGAAACATAGAGGAGGGTAAGGGGTAACCTATATGAATAATGCTTATCAAATTGCATATATGAAAATTGTCACAACGAAAAGCATGTCAAAATGAATCACATTATGATGTACATTAAAAATTTCTAATAAAAAAAAAGAAACTCTTATTGTAATAGAAGAGACCTAAACAATTAAAATTTCTCTACTATTATTACAACACTGTTGACTAGGCTCTCTCTTCCAGTTATTTTTTTAAATTGGCTTTTATTTTATTTGAATATACATGTATACAGTCAAAAAGTTCTACAGGATTGATTACAAACAATAGCATCCTTGGGGCATCCTGTATCACTTCCTGCTCTCTGAGGCAACAATTTTGACTATTTTAATCAACTAAAATCAATCCCTTTGGTATCTACCTCTGTGTTTCTACATAGCATGCTAATATTGCAGTTTCTTGATATTTTTCAGTTTGAGCTATTGTCTATTGACTTTGTATTAGAGGTCAGACTTAATTCACTGTTATTTTTCTGCCCCATCCCTACCACACCACCCTCTCCCCACCTATTCTTTCGTCCTTCCAATATAATTCTATCATAATTTTTATTTGAGCTATATACAGTATTGTAAGATTAAATTAAGTTAGACCAAAAGCTGCATCTGTACATATTTTAAGTTTGGCTTAAAGGTTTCCTGGTACACCCTATATACCCCCCACTTGGCCTGTATATAGACTGTGACCTACTCCTGTAACAAGTTGCTGAGTCTCAGTCGATCACAAGTGGCCAACTGCTCACACCATGTTGTAGTAAGGCAGACCTGAGCTCTAATCAACCAGGAGTCTGTGTACCTCACTCTGTTCTCTGTACCTCCCATCCTTTCCTCTGGCTATAAGTACAACCTACTTATGTGATGGAGAGGAGCATTCTGAACTATTTTTTGTCTAGACTTACCATCTGATTCTAGAATCACAAGTGAAAAATTAAAATCTACAAAACTCGACTTGTTGTAATTTTATATTTTAACACTACTTACCTTGGTTTTGCTATGTAAATATTAATCATACTCAATCCATGAAGTAACTAGTGATTATTTTTCCTTCCTTACCCAATATTTATGTTGACTAGAGTTAATAAATGACCTAAATGTTTTTGTTTTGTTTTCATATGCACATTAATACAATCCTAAACTCTCTCCCAGGCATGTAGATCTATAATTTATTTCTTTGTCCTATGCGTTCATGTAGCTAAAGCTAGTCTTATCCACTAAAGTCATTAAAAGAGAAGAACTTAAATGAACAAATGATGATATCATTCTTTTCACCTCTAATTCTTGTAAATGGCTGGATGATATTTTGCACTGATCATTTATGTTTGCTTAATTATGGAATCACCTTGTTCCACGAAATATTTGAAGTCATTAGCTATTTAATTATCACAGCCTTAGAGTTTGGAAGGATTTGTACAAAGTAAAATGACAAAGAAAACTAGCATAGCAGCTATGTTGTTGTTGGGTGTCGTCGAGTTGGGTCTGACTCATAGCGACCCTATGTACCACAAAATGAAACATTTCTCTGCTATTCATAGGGTTTTCAATGGCTGATTATTTTGGGAGTGGGATCCCAGGTCCTTCTCCAATTTTTGAGGTGCTGGGGATGGAATCAGGGCCTCAGAGCATGAAGAGCAAGCATTCTACCAACAGAGCTAAACTCCAGCCCAGAGCAGCTATGTTGTTGTTGTTGTTGTTGTTGTTGTTGTTGTGTGCCCTTGAGTTGTGTCTGACTCATAGTGACCCTCATAGGGTTTTCAATGGCTAATTATTTCAGGATTGCCTCAGAAGTGGATTGCCACATCCATCTCCAATTTGTGTGGTGCTAGGAATTGAACCTGGGACTTCAGAGACTGCAGAGCAGCACTCTACCATCTGAGCTAAATCCCAGCCCCATAGCAGCTATAGTAAATCTTAAAATTCCCAGGGTGCTGAGAAATTATTAACATCATTCTCTCATTTCCCATTTCCCATTTTGCATTTGCTTTGTAAACCTACTCCAAGGACCCAATTATGGCAGAGGAGAAGTGTCTGTCCAAGATCACGAGTTAGATGCAAGTGTTGTATTATGATTAAGAACAGAGGTCAGCAAATTATAGCCTGTGGGCAAATTTATGTGGTGGTCTGTTTTTGTATTGCCAGAGATCTCAGAATGGCTTTTACATTTTTAAGGCATTTTGAAGACAAAAAGTAAAATAAACAAACAGAAAAAAAAACCATGGCTATATGTAATTGTTGTTGTTAGGTGACCTCAATTCGAGTCTGACTCATAGCAACCCTATGTATAACAGAACGAAACACCCCCTGACACTAAGCCATGCCCGGCACTATGTCAGTGCTTCTTTGCTATTCATAGGGTTTTGATGGCTGATTATTTGGGGATTGTTTCAGGAGTGGGTTGCCATGTCCTTCTTTCATTTTTGTGGTCCTGGGGATCAAATCCAGGACCTCAGAGTGCACAGAACATTCACTCTACCAACTGAGCTAAACCCCAGCCCATATGTAATTAGAAAGCCTAGAATACTTACTATCTGATACTTTAAAGAAAAAAGTTTGCTAACTCCTACTTAAGAGCTGAGGCTCTAGAATCAAACCTGGGTTTGAATTCTAATGAGACTCCATCAAGCTATCTAATATGTCTGAGTCTTGGTTCCTTCATCTACAAAATGGGATTGATGTGAGGATTAATGAAATTGGCTTTGCAGGGCCTCCTCCTAAAGTTGGGCAAGTGTTTGTTATAGAAGTTTGCTTAATTTTGTTATTTTTATGTGAGGAAAACCTCTGTACTTTCCAGAGCAGTTTCCTCCCATGCCCATTGGAGCTGCCGAGGTGTCATTATCTCTGGTGTGTGTTGATTGTGCCACGTAGCCTCTCTCCTCACCGCTTTTGCACCTAATTAGACAATCTTGCCATTTCTCATTCAGGCACTCTGTACTTTTCCGACTATTCTGTGAAACTCATATATTTTCATTAAGAGTTGATAATAAACTCTAGCACTGAAAGTTTTTCCAAGTTCATGATTGATGACAGTGTAATAGGGAGCTGAGTGGCTCTCCTCGACAGCTCGGGAGAGAATCAGCTCGGAGTGATTGCAGGGCTTCTCTGCAGCGCCTTCCCAAACCTGCCAGTTTCACTGCCTACCCAGAGCCATCTGGACACAGCCTCCTCCTCCAGGCTGCGTGACAGAGTAAACAGGCTTCGGGTTTGGCATCTTTTTCTCTCTCACTTCTTTCAGCGCCACTGTGGAGGTAGAGGATCCAGGTAGAAGGTGAGTTGTGATTATAAGCCACACAGTCTGAAAATATGATCATCTTTATTTTTATGCAGGTCAGAAGTTGCAAAAGATGAAATCTGTGGGTTCTTTTTTCCCCTTCCTTTATTTCTTTTTGTTTGTTCATTTCTTCCTTTTTTGTTTTGTTTGCTTTTAAATTTGGCTCACACTCTGGAATCTGAGTATTTTGAGTTATTGAAGACAGGGAGTGGAAAGATCTCCATGAAGCCTATTCCAGAAGCCAAGATATATGGGAGATGGAAGGAGCCCAGGAGGCCAGACCTCCACCTCTAGGATTTGGAGGAATGGATAGTTATTGCCCTGCCTCACAAGCCCTGAACCTCAGCAGGATGTGACCACACCTGTGAACTGCAGCTCCAACCCAGCCTCTCTAAGAAGTCAACACCTAAATCTAGATCCTGTTTTGTTTGGAGGCATACTCTTCCTCCCCACCAGAGCAGGAAAGAGTTGGGAATGCTGTGTGTTGCTCTACCTGCTTGCAGGCTGCAGACTGAGCCATTTGGACCTGAAGGCAAAAAGGAATGGGTGGTGCAGAGAATGTTCAGAGCAGGGCATGTTTCGGGAGGGAGTTCAGCCTCTAGGACTGTGATGTAGCAACTGCCAATTTTCATCCATATGTGCACAATACAGGCAGACCTCTGTGTTTGTGGATTTTGTATCCATGGATCCAACCAACAATGAATGGAAAATGTTTTTAAAAATTGCATCTAAACTGAACATGTAGTTTTTTCTTGTCCAGATTCTTTAAACAATATACTATAACAACCATTTAAATAGTACTGTAAGTCATCTAGAGATGCTCCAAAGCATATGAGGGGGGATGTGGACAAGCTATATGCATATACTACACCATTTCATATACAAGACTTGGGTATCCATGGGCTATCCTCAGGGATCTTGTAGATATAGAAGGAGGACTATATAAACTCAAAGTATGGGAAATGAAGAAGCTGGCTGAGTGAAGAACATGATCTGTGAGCCTGGGTGCCTCTAGCTCTGAGCAGAGGAGATTACTGTATTGAGGGAAGATAGTTTATTCCCTTCCCATGCTGCCCCTGGGAGGGGCTCATTGGCTGCACAGATAGTCCAGGCCACACCCCTCCACTAATGGGTTTCTTGCACCAACTTTACATCCAGCTGAAGCCAGGCCCAGCTAGCCCAGCTGAGGGAATGTTTGGTGCTGCCTATCACTAATTGACAAACTGTGCACAGACAACCAAGGAGTATTTAGGTGGTACTTAGAGTAAAGCATCTGATTGGAATATGGGGGTCAATAAAATGTGTCCCTCTTTTTACTTTAAAACTTAGCTTACTTTTCAGAAAGACATTTCAAACATATGTTCTTCTATCTTATTAGATTTTTCACTCATTTATGTCCCAAATCATACAGGCATAAGGTGCCAAAGCAGTTAACAATCTACCTTTGCCTCTGCTTTCCACAAATGAGAGGTGAAGGGAGGGGCTTTACTTTTGTGGTCTCCACAGCAAAGCCTTGGCAATGTTCCTAGGAGGGCAGAGAGCAGAATGAGAAGGGAGAGCCTCTTACTGTTCCATTTAGAGAGAGCATTCAGGACAACAGGTGCAGAGGGAGACCTTGAGGCACTGGAGAGAGGAGGCAGCAAAGCCTGGGAGCAGCAGTGTCATCAGGGAGGGGCGCCATATTGCTTTAGGGAGTCCTGACCTTTTTCCTTCCCCCAGCTATTCTAAGACCCTAAGTTGGCCCCTCCCTCATGGGTAGCTTGCCCATCTCTGAGCTATCACAGTTATCCCTCCCTTCCAAAGTCCCTTCTACTGACAGGCTGAAGGTTGATGAATGGAAAAAGGGAGAGGTTAAAAAGTCCTCATTTCCTCAACTTTACAACTTAAACAATCCCTCTCTATCCTCATATCTTTTCATTTTCTCTCTCATCTATGTCACATCTCTTCCATGGCCTACTGGAAGAAGAATATGATTTCTCTTGCCCATACACTCGGGGATTTTTAATATTCCTGTCATCAGGGGAAAGGTTCTCATTTAGCCTACATTGTGAATAGCAGATAGTTCTACTTCAGAAGTCTTGAACTGAATTACATCATTTTACATCATAGAACACCATAAGCCAGAGACATTTTCACAGAAGGAATAACATAAAACATAATTTTTAATGTTTTTTTTACTTATGTAGCCCAGACTGGCCTCAAGCTCCTCATCCTCTTGCCTCTACCTCCTCTGAGTTCTAGGATTACAAGCATGTGCTACTAAGTTCAGCTTACCTTACATTCTTTTGATATGGCTCTTAAATTCATTAAAATGGACAGCAAATCATCCAGGGAGTTTATTAAAACAAAGATTTCTAAGGGTCAAGAATTGACCTTTCTAGCAAGTTCTTAGGTTCTGTTGACCCTATGATCCAGGAGTAGACTTTGAGATCCAGAGCATTAAAAAGGTTGTGGGTTCTCCATCTCAATTTCTTTTCTCAAGTATTTGTTCTCTTGAGTGCATCTGAATATATTCCCAGAGGACATATCTTCTCCTTTCATTTCTGTAAGAAATAATCCAGCTTCCACAGTAAACATCTGCATGACCATCTTCGCAGCTCCTCTCCAGGGTGCAGCTGCTTGGGCCTGCCTGGCTTGGACATGTGGCTGGCAAACAGGTCCCCCAGAAGCCTCAGGGGGATATAGTGAGCTTGTTGTCCTCCTAGCCCTTGCTACAATATCCTCACAATTCCTAACATTTTCTCCTTGCTATACTTAAAGCACCAATTCCAAAGAAGGGAATGAGGACTTGGTCTGTGCTAAAGGCTCTTGAGTGGGATTTTCCCCTTATAAATGGTTGCTTTCAGCCTGTCATCTTTCAGGGGCAAGTGAGAAAACACAAAGCATAAACTACCTTAACCACCACCACCACCAACAACAACAATAACAACAACAACAAAAAAAAAAAACAAAAACAAAAACAAAAACAAAAAAAGGAATGCATTGGCCCAGGTAACTGGGAAGGCCAGGGGAAGAACTAACTTGCTCTGGGCACAGCTGGATCCAGATGTTCTCAAGCTGTTATCAAACAATCTCTTTATGCATCTCTTATGTGTATTTCTGTTCGTGCTGATGCTACCACCTGTCATGGTGCCTGCCATGAGCAAAGAATTGTTATGGGCTCTAAAAAAAGGGATTCCACAGGCAAAAAGAAACCCAACGGGAATAGGAGACATAATGCTTGGCCTTTTATATGCTTGTTCCTTACCATAAATGCTTTTCCCTCCTAACTGCTGAACATCCAAAGCCTGTACCTAGGTCATTGCCCACAAGCCATGAAACCTTCCCTGACTCCCCAGAAAGCAACAACTTTCTGTAAACACCACCAACAGATCACTTGCAGGGAGTTGTGTAATTTGAACAGCATCTCTGCTCTCATGGGCTCTGTCTGCATATTTGCCATCAGCCTTTGTGCAAGTTACTTCACCTCCTTGTGCCTTAGTTTCCTCATCATAAAATAAGGTCAATATATTTACCTCCTGGAGCTGTGCGAATACAAAACTGTCAGTATTAGTGCTAGGATGGCACCTGGCACAGAGAAAACCCTCAAAACATGTTGCCATTTATTAATTAATTTTCTTCTATCCCTTTCTCCATGTTTTACTTTGTATTATTGCTTCTGATAAAAGAGCCTCACTTACCCCTTCTTATTGGCTAGGGTCCCTTGGCTACAAAAATATCCCAACCACTTGCCAAAGATTTTGCTGGCACCGTGGCATGAGATGACAGCCATACCCTGGCTCCAGCTGGGTGCAGAAGAGTGTGGTTAACGGGTCCTACTTGTTTGCACCTCATCTTCTCCAATCTCCTTTATCACCTCCAGGCCCCTCCCGTACCAAATACCAGCCCATAGTGAATAGAGATTTTTTTTTTTTTTAAGAGACATCCTAAGCGGGCCTTTCAGATGTCATCTCTTCACCCTGAGACTTCTTAGTATCTTATTTATTATTGCCAATAATTAAGATACTAAAATCCTCAAGAAAACCAAGTATCCCAGCTTTCTTAGTACTGGAAGAGTCTTTAAACGCATCCAAATTCCCATGTCCACGTCAAAACATGGATTTTTATATTATACCTCACATTTGATTAGAAGAAGGGCAAATGCTTTTGCCTACTCAATTCATCCTCAGATCCTGGCTGAGCAGCACTCTCCTAAAAGAGTAGCATCTTACACTAGAAAATTTTCACTTGCTGATTATTGCTGCCACTGTGAAGTTTTCATTTTAGAAGTAGTAAGGGAACAGTTAAGGATTACCCTTGAAATGAGTACACAGACTGTCTGTGGAGAGCTCTGCATATGCCACTATCACCAAGAGAAAATACAGGACACAATGGACAGAATTCCAAAGTATTTGTTGAGAAAATGGGAGAAACAGGCAGGTGATTATGGGAAGAAAAGGAAAGTCATGAGTTCAGGATGAGCTTAACCCGACAGTCCTGTTTTTGAACCCAGAAAAAAGCAAAGGGCCTGGATTAGGAGGCCTCTCCCCTCAGCACTGTTTATCCCAACTTTGTGTGAATATTGTATTTCCATGGGGAGATTATTTTTTCGTTCTGTGATTTGAACTCAGGGCCACAGGCTCTACTACTGAGCTATACTTCCAGCTCCTATATGGTGAACTTTAAGCCTCTATGATGTGTACATTAATTATTTATGCATATTTATGTATATTAATTATGCATAATCTCAACTAGACAGGTTTTTGTTTATGATTTTGGTACTGGGGATGTATCCTAGGGCCTCATACATGCCAGACAAGTACTGTACCACTGAGCTATCCTCCAGCCTATATTCTTGAGGGTGGCTTCTGTATTTGGTTCTTTTTATTCTGTTTGGGTGATAAGCCAGCTGCATTAGCACATAATTATAATACCAGCTGGAGAAGGACCTGGCAATCCACTCCCAAGGCAATCTAGAAACAGTCAGCCATTGAAAACCCTATGAGGGTCGCTATGAGTCGGATACCGACTGGACGGCACCTAACAACAACAACTATAATACCAGCTACTTGGGAGGAAGAGGCAGGAAAATTACTTGAGCCCAGGTTTCAAGGCCAGCCTGGGCAGCATAGTGAGACCCTGCCTCAAACAAACAAACAAAAACAAAAACAAAAACAAAAACAAAATCATCTTGAAACGAATGGGGCCTCCCCCTCCTCCTCCTGCTGCTGCTGCTGCTGCTACTTCTACTATCAGAAAAGGCATGTCCCACAGGGGCCGGGGTGCAGCACAGTGGTAGAGCACATGCTCAGTATGCACAAGGTCCTGGCTCAATCCCCAGCACATTTTGTGCACGCCTACACACACACACACACACACACACACACACACACACACACACACACACAGCTGGTAAATTGTGGTTATGGATTTCAGAGCCATGGTCAACATCTCAGATGGCTCAGGGTTCTTTTTAGCTTGTCTATTTTCAGATACAACCTGAGGAACAAGGATAAACAGAAGGAGCAGTGAGAAACGTCTAAGCATTTGGCAGAGGGAACGAAGCTAATGTTAGAGACCATGTTGCTGGACGATATCTCAGAACAAGGAAGAATGGATTTACTTGGCAATGGAGCATTATCAGCCTCGCCTTTCAGTGCAGCCCAGTGCAGTTTTTACTCCACGTCAGTTTAAAGACTAAACCTTCCTTAATGTGCAGGTGACACAGAGGATTGTCATAGGAAATCCAGCATTTCCTCTTCTTTCTTCATGGTCAGCATGGGGCATGTCAGGAACCTGGGCCCATAATGCTGTCTTGCTTCTACAAAACCCCAAAACCCCAGGATCTAGAAAGCTAGTGCCCAAACCCTGTGGAAACTGCCAGTGTCTTAGCCCAAGGCCTGGCAAACATATGTTAAGGGCCAGGTAGAAAATACGCGTACCGTACAGCCTGTGGTCTATATGGTGTGTAGCCACTCTGGAGTTCTGCCATTATAACTTGAAAGTAGCCATAGATCGGACATTATGGAATGAGCATGGCTGTGTTCCCATAAAGCTTTAGGTACGAATCCCGAGATTAAAGCTTCGTGTAATTTCCAAGATATGAACTATTCTTTTCATTCTTTTCAGCCAGGTGTCATACAAAAACAGAGGACCCTGCAGAATGTAGCTGGCGGACATGTGCTTTGAAGAGCTCTAGCTGGTTCTAATGGGCAGTGTTGGGAACCCATCACCTAGACTTAGTAAGTTTCTTGTACAACAGACCTAATTTATGCTCGTATAGTCACATAGTGGGCGGGTGCTCAGTCCTGTGGATCTCCCCCATTTCTCTGTTAAATTAGTATTTATCAAAATGGTTTATAAGCTAACATTGCTGGAAAGAAGGCTGGTTATGACTGGGAAAGAGGAGGGACAGGGTGGCAGGTGAGCTGGGATTGAGGGTAGATTGGTATGTGGGAGGGGTGCTGCAGTTCTGTTTGTGCCGAGCAGACCTCCCTCCAAGAGAACCTCAGCGGGGGTGTGGCTTAGTGGCAGAGCATGCGCGCTGCAGCACTAAGAGAGAAAGGGCGAGGCCGTATGTTCCCAGACTGTTCTCCGCCAATGCTGAGCATGATTGTGGTCTTGGCCCCGGAATTCCCACCCAGTGTAGGACTTTTTGTTGGGCCATCGTTGCCCTGGGCTCCCCATCATTCTGGCTGAGGCTTTCGCAGAGCTGGGTTGCAGCGTACAGCTCCTTCCTCTCCCGTTGTCCCTGGGGTCACAGCCGTCTACCTGCTTGGCAATCTGAAGCAGCTTCTCAGCCACATCTGCCCCTCTGCATAGGCATAACATCCAATGAGGCTCTTCTTGGGGGACTCAGACTGGCACAAGGGACGCCCAGGGAGGAGACGGGGAAAGCAGGTGTATCTAACTTTATCTCCAGCCTGAGATTTTTTTTTCCTATCCTCTCTGGATTCTCTTAGAAGATGAAATCTTCCAATCAACAGGGTTAGCAAATGGCTCTGCTGATTTTAATGGAACTGATGAACAAATCTCAGTCAAGTGTGAAATTTCTTCCTGAGCTCACAGGTATTCTCCACATAAGACAAGTAATCCTTCAGGGAACTTTTACGTTGAGTGCACAGCTTCCAGGAAAAATTAATCCCAGCTTCATTGTGCTAAAGTGTGCAGAGTTGCAATAGCTTAGAGGCATTTAGGAGCCCCTGGAGTGGAAGACCCAAGAGCTTTGCTGGGTTTGCCAATCATAAGATTGACTCCAGCCTGGGTTTGTGACCAAGTATTGAAGAATAAGGTGACTTGGGCAGTGGGAATGTCCCCAGCTTTTGTCTGTCTTCATTGTGATTCTGTAGAACCTAATGGAGAATGGATGTTGTTGCTAGGTGCCATTGAATCAGATCTGACTCATAGTGACCCTATGTACAACAGAACGAAACACTCCCTGACACTGTGCACTATGTCAGTGCTTCTCTGCTATTCATAGGGTTTTCAATGGCAGATTATTTTTTGGGATTATACCAGGAGTGGGCTACCAGGTCCTTCTCCCATTTTTGTGGTTCTAGGGTTCAAACCCAGGGCCTCAAGGAGCACAGAGCAGCACTCTACCAACTGAGCTAAACTGCAGCACTCGAGAATGGATACTAAAGTTTGTCCCTGGGAAGAATGATACACAGAAATCAAATAAAAGCCTTGGGACTTCCTGCAAAGTGAGTGAGGTCTAGTGCTAGCCTGCTATCTGCAAAGAGGACCAACAAGGACCCCAGGCCTGAGAGATGACAGAGGCCATAGCTCAGTTCCCAATCTCCTCAGGTACATTCACCTGGATGCAAAGTGCTATGGTTTGGATGGTAAATGTCCCCCAAAGGCTTAAGTGTTGAAGACTTGGTCCCCAGCTGACAGTGCTATTGGGAGGTGGTGGAAACTTCAGGAAGTAGGGTCTGGCGGGAGGGAGTAGGTCATCAGGGCAATACCCTTAAAGGAGATACTGAACTGCTGATCCCATCCTTCCCTCTCTCTGTTTCCTGGCAACCATTAGGTGAGTAGCCTTCAACTCCATGGTCTTCTGCTTCCACTAGGATGCTATGCCTCACCACAGGCCTATAAACAATGGAGATGAGTGGCCATGGACTGAAACCTCTGAGACCATGAGCCTAAATAAACATTTCCTCTTTTTAATTTCCTTATCTCAAGTATTTTGTCACAGTGATGGAAATCTGACTACAAACTGAGGCATGTTTCTAGCTTCTATTTCCTGGTAGGGTGAAGGCTTCAGCATGATTCTGACTGGGTCAGGCTTTGGACAGGGCAGAGTTTGCAGAAGCCATTAGTAAGGGATGATAGGAGTTGGTCTCTGGAGACAGAAGCTGGCATGCAGCTTCTGGGACTGATAATGCCAGGGTGAGAAAGGGGCCGTTAGCAGCTCCTAGCTTACATGATATACAGTCCTGGAAACCACAGGAGAAGAGAATCTCTTCTCTGTTGGTTTCTGTCCAGGCTCTAGGAGGGCCATTGATTAAGTTTGGCTTGATCATGTGCCTATGATTGTGGCAAAGGAGCCCCACATGCAAGGGACTCTGCAGCAAGGAAGGAGAGCTGATTCCAGAAGGAGTGGTGGAAGACAAAGCTACTGCTCTATGCACATGACAGGCAGCAAGTAGGTCAAAGATAGGTCTTCAGGGGATATCAGAGTGCATGCCAAAATGGAAAGTGGTTATCCAAACTTCAGAAAAACAAGGAAGGCCATGTGAACAGGTGAAAGAATAGCTAATATAAAAGTAATAATAGCAAGCATATCCTGAGTGCTGTGCCAGCTTGATTGCTTTCCCCTACAAATAATGAAAAATCTTACTGAACAAGTTTAGGCAATAAAAAGGCTGAAGGAAATGTGGCTATGGGCTGTTTGAGCCAGCAGCTCAACGAAGTCTTTTGGAGAAGAGGGTGCTGAGACATATCTCACATTGTAGCTTAGGCTGACTGGGAATTTATGATCCTCCTGCCTCAGCCTCCCAAGTACTGGGATTGCATGCATGTGCCACCAAGCCTGCTCAGTTAAGTCATAAGGGGCAGGGTCTCTTTGGTTCCCACTTTATCATCTTGGCATTTTGTCTTGGCTGTAGGTGAGGATCCCTCACAGTTATGTGATGGCTGTAGTGTCTAGTATCACTGCCTCGTGTAAGGAAATCCAGGTTCTTCTCTTTCTTGAGCAACTTCCTTCTTCTCCTCACCTTTTCTGATTATTGTAAAATACACATAATGCAAATTACCATCTTAGCCTTTTTTTAATAGTCCTGGGGATGGAACGCAAGGCCTTGCAGAGGCTAGGCAAGCACTTTACACTGTGCTACATCCCCATTCCCCATCTTAACCATTTTTTAACTACTTAGTTCAGTGGTGTTAAGTATACTCATATTTTGTTCAAACATCACTACCACCTATCCCCAGAATGCTTCATCTTGCAAAAATTTCCCATCTTAGTCCATCCCCGTGGCTATAAAAAATACCATAGACTGGGTCAATTGTAAAGAATAGAAATTCATCTCTCACAAATCTTGAAGCTAGAAAAGCTGAGGTTCAATGTCAGGTAAAATCTCACTCTCTGCTTCCAAGATGGCGCCTACTGCTTAGTCCTCCAGAAAAGACCAATGCTAGGTCCTCACATGGTGGAAGGAAAAAGAGGATTGAGGGACATATTTGCTCTCTCAAACCCTTTTCCAAGGGTGCTAATCTCATTCACAAGGGCAAACATCTTGTGATCTAATTACCTCCTGAATTAGCCTGTTTGTGTATCATTATGGCAAAATACCAGACAGAAACAAATTGTGGGAGGAGCGATTTACTGGGGTCTCACTGTTGAAAGTGTTTCAGTCCACAGAATCTTGCAGGCAGAGTGGCTGGGCAGGCAGCAGGGCAGGTAGTAGGGCCTATGTTAGATGACCTCACATCATGGTAGATCAAAAGCAGCGAGAGCTTCTGGAACTGGGGTCCCTGCATAAAATTTCCAAGGGCCTGCCTCCGGTGACCTACTTCTGCAAAGCTATATCCCAAAGTTCCACAGCTTCCCAGGACACCACCACCAGCTAAGGACCAAATGGACACATTACTTCTGGGGGGGCATTGTAGAATCAAGCTGTAACATCTCCCAAGGTTTAAAACTTTTCTTTTTCTCCCTTTATTGGTAAATGATGGTGGGATAGAGTAATACAGCATTGGCTTTTTCCATTATGCAGCTATTATATCACTTTTGGTTACACTTTTATCAACTTATAAGTTTTATTGAACCTTATAACTGATATGTAGTAAAACTCAAATGCATATTTGGGTTATATTCTCCTATTTTTCCAATGTAATCTTGAAGTTACACTGTTTACATTGAGATTATCCTCTCCCCCTTTATCCCTCTACATTGATTCTCCTCCCCATCCCACCCTCCTCAGTCTTCACTTCCCTTTGTTAGTTCCCTCCTTCCTTCTTTTACTCTTTATATTGTCCCTTCCTTGCTAAGTTTAATTGTGCTTTTTTATATGTCAACTTATGTACAGGATTTTTTCTTCCTTTAGGTAAGTTTCAGCTCCCACATATGAATAAGAACATATGGTATTTCTCTTTTTGAGCTTGTGTTCATTTGCTTCAGAGGATGTTCTCCAGTTCCATCCATTTTGCTGCAAATGACATTATTTCATTTTTTAATTGCTCAGTAGTATTCCATTGTGTGTATGTACTATAGTTTTTTTATCCATTCATCTGTTGATGAGCACCTTGGTTGGTTCTATATCCTTGCTATTGTGAAAAGTACTGCATTGAATATGGAGATGCAGGTGTCTCTGTGGTATGATGATTTGTCTCCCTTTGGGTATGTTCCCAGTGGTGGTATAGCTGAGTTCTATGGCAGCTCTAGTTTTAGTTTTCTTAGGTATCTTCATATTGATTTCCAAAGTGGTTGAACCAATTTACAGTCCCACCAACAGTGTAAGAGGGTTCCTTTTTCTCCACAACCTTGCAGCATCTGTTATTATTTGTTTTGTTGATCTTGGCCATTTTTATTGGAATTAGATGGAATCTCAGAATTGTTTTGATTTGCATTTCCCTAATGACTAGGGATAGTAAGCATTTTTTCATGTGCTTCATAGCCATATGAATTTTTTCATCTGAGAACTATCTGTTCAATTCCTTTCCCCACTTGTGTATTGGATTAATTGTTGTCTTGAGATTTGCTTTCTTGAGTTCTTTGTAAATTCTAAAAATTAGTCCTCTGTCAGATGTGTAGGATGTGAAGATTTTATCCCATTCAGTGGGCTCTTCCTTAACTCTGTTGGTTGTTTCCTTTGCTTTTTAATTTCAGGTAATCCCATTTGTGTATTCTTGGTGTGATTTCCTGAGCAATTGGAGTCAAGGAAATGCTTTCCTATGCCTATGTGTTGGAGTGTTTCCTATCTTTTCTTCTAGTAGTTTTAAGGCTTCTAGTCCCAACCTTTGAACATATAACCTCCTAGGGATAATGTGCCCTAACCAGAACATAACTGGTCACATTGAGTAACTAAGTCCTGTATCCTTTTAAAGGATGAATAGCTTTTTCTTTTGTTGCAGGTGGCTTTATGTTTTAGTCTAAACCATTCTTAAAATCTTTTATCTGTTTTAGTTTCAAAATATATATTTATTACTACTTTATGAGCAACATAAATCTTGTATTTTAATTTATTAAATTGACAGTAACTTGAAAATATCTTTGTTATTTAAAATAAAAGTCACATCTGGATATGTTTAACTGAAAATTTATTCAATTATGGAACAATATAAAAGACAAAATGTAAAATATTAAATTTCAAAGTTAATATCACAGTTTTTGCATAGTACTTTGGAACATTTTAGGCAGACAAATATTTTTGCATTTGGTCCAAGAATAAAGCCCCACACATCTGTCAGTTTGCTGTACTGTGGGGGCTTGATGGAAATGGAGTAAAGCCCCAAGGACCTCCATTTGCTGATGTGGCATGACTCAAAATGAGGAGAAACAACTGCAAATATCCATTAAAATTAAAACATGTAATGTACATAGTATGGACCTAGGAAAATTAGAAATCATTAAAAGACAAATGGAGCACATAAACATTGACATTCTAGGCATCCATGAAGTAAAATGCATGGCACGAGCCATTTTGATTCAGATAATCTTATGGTCTACTATGCTGGGAATGACATACTAGAGAGAAATGCGGTTGCATTCATCATCAAAAGAGACATCTCAAGATCTGTCCTGAAATATAATGCTTTCTGTGATAGAATAATATCCATACACTTATAAGGAAGGCCAGTTAATATGACTATTACTCCAATTTATACACCCACCACTAAAACCACAAATGAATATAGGGAAGATTTCTACCAGCTTCTGCAATCTGAAATAGATCAAACATTCAATCAGGATGTACTGATAATTACTGGTGAATGGATTGCAAAAATTGGAAACAAAGAAGGCTCAGTAGTTGGAAAATGTGACCTTGGTGACAGATATGATGGCAGAGCTTGCATGATAGAATTTTGTAAGACTAATGACCTTTTCGGGCTGGGATTTAGTTCAATTGGTAGAGCGCTGCGCTGCAGTCTCTGAGGTCCCAAGTTCAATTCCCAGCACCACAAAAATGGGAGAAGGACCTGGCAATCCACTCCCAAGGCAATCCTGAAACAGTCAGCCATTGAAAACCCTATGAGGGTCGCTATGAGTCAGATACCGATTCGAGGGCACCTAACAACAACAATGAACTTTTCATAGCAAATACACTTTTTCACCACTATAAACAGTGACTATACATATGGACTTCACCAGATGAAACATACAGGAATGAAATTGACTACATTTGTGGAAAGAAACAATGGAAAAGCTCCATATCAAATGTCAGAACATGACTAGGTATTGATTGTGGATCAGACCATCAACTGCTCATATTCAAGTTAAAAATAAAACTGAAGAAAATAGGTGCCAGGGAGCCAAGACCATACTTAACTTTTTACAAGATACCCTGATGAAAAGGTGCAGGGTGTGGTGAAAATAGCAGATGTTGAGCCACAGGGCATTGTGACCTTTGAATTGAAATTACCATCTGAAAGCAGTTGTCAGGGTTATAGGAAGAGCTGAAGACTTCTGAAAAGCCCCTGGCCCTTGTGACATTTTTGCCCTGCCCCTCCCCCTCCATGTGTATTTAAGCTACAGCAAAAAATTAAAGACTTTGGAGCTTGATCAGATAGCCTGTCTTGCTCTCATCCTTGTGTCTCTTGTCTCTCCCATTCATTCGCCCCCTACTCTAGGTCCCTGTTGAAAAGACCCGTGGGTCGGGGCAAATAGGAACAAGTGTATGAGAGCCAAGGTGTGACCTTGAGTATATCCCGCCTGAGTTCAGAGACCGCCTCAAGAACGGGTTCAATGCATTAGACACAAATGATAGAAGACCAGATGAGTTGTGGCATGACATCAAAGACATCATTCATGAAGAAAGCAAAAGGCTATTAGAAAGACAGGAAAAAAGAAAAGACCAAATTACATGTCAAGAGAGACTCTGAAACTTGCCCTAGAACACTGAACAGCTAAAGTAAAAAGAAGACATGATGAAGTTAAAGAACTAAACAAAATTTCAAAAGGCAGCTCACAAAGATAATATCAAATATTATAATGACATGTGCAAAGAGCTGGAGACAGAAAACCAAAAGGAAAGAGCACATTGTTTTCTTCAAGCTTAAGGAATTGAAGAATAAATTCAAGCCTTGAGTGGCAATAGTGAAAGATTCTACAGGGATAATATTACATGATGCAGGAACCATCAAAAGAAGATGAAAGGAATATACAGAGTCATTATACAAAAAAGAATTGGTGGATGACCAACCATTTCAAGAGGTTGCATATGATCGGGAACCAATGGTACTGAAGGACAAAGTAGAAACTGCCTTGAAGGAATTGGTGAAATACAAGGCTCCAGGAATTGATAGAATACCAATAAAGTTGTTTTGACAAACAGATGCAGCACTGGGGGTGTTAACATGTTTATGCCAAAAGATTTGGAAAACAGCTACTGGGCCAACTGACTAGAAGAGATACATATCTGTGCCTACTCCCAAGAAAAGAGATCCAACTGAATGTGAAAACCATCAAATGATATCATTAATATCACATACAAGCAAAATTTTACTAAATATCATTCAAAAGTCACTACAGCAGTATATAGACACGGAACTGCCAGAAAATCAAGTGGGATTCAGAAGAGGGCACCAGAAGAGGGAACCAGGGATATGATTGATGATGTCAGAGATCCATATTTCAGCTAGTATCCACTAGCTGAAAGCAGAGAATTTCAGAAACATGTCTATCTATGTTTTGTTGACTATGCAAAGATATTTGGCTGTATGGATCATAACAAATTATGGATAACACTTTGAAGAATGGAAATACCAGTGAACCTAGTTGTACTCATGAGGAATCTGTAGATGGACCAGGAAGCAGTCATTCAAACAGAACAAGGAAACACTGCTTGGTTTAACATCCAGAAATATGTGCATCAGGGCTGTACCCTTTCACCATATCTCTTCAGTTTCTATGCTGAGCAAATAATCCAAGAAGCTGGATTTTATGAAGAAGAAAGCATCATGATTGAAGGTAGGCTCATTAACAATCTGTATTATGCAGATGACACAACTCTCCTTGCTGAAAGTAAAGAGGATTTGAAACATTTACTAATGAAGATCAAAGAACATAGCCTTCAGTATGGATTGGGCCTCCACATCAACAAAACAAAAATCCTTACAATTGCATCAGTAAGCAACTTCACAATAAATGGAAGGAAGATTGAGGTTGTCCAAGATTTTGCTCTACTTTTTTCTATAATCAACACCCATGGAAGCAGCAGTCAAGAAATCAAAAGATGCATTGCATTGGAAAAGGCTGTTGCAAAAATATCTCTTTAAAGTTTTGAATATTAAAGGCATCACATTGACAATGGAGGTTCCCCTGACTCATGCCATGGTATTTTCAGTCACATCATATGGTTATGGAAGCTAGACATTGAATAAGAGGGATAGGAGAAGAACTGATGATTTTGAGCTATGGTGCTAGAGATGAATATTGAATATACCATGGACTGCCAAAAGAACCAACAGATCTGTCCTAGAAGAAGTGCAGCCAGAGTGCTTCTGGAAGCAAGGATGGCTAACTGCATCTTATGTATTTTGGATATTGTCAGATGGGATAAATATCTGGAAAATGACATTATATTTGAGAGAGTGGCAGGTCAGTGAGAAAAAGGAAGATGGACTGACACAGTATTTGCCACAATGAGCTTAAACCTAAAACTGATGGTGTGCCTGGCACAGAATCGGGGAGTGTTCTTCTCTTATACATAGGGTCATTATGAGTTGTACCCAACCCAA
Organism: Pedetes capensis; assembly: GCA_007922755.1. Classification (NCBI taxonomy): domain Eukaryota; kingdom Metazoa; phylum Chordata; class Mammalia; order Rodentia; family Pedetidae; genus Pedetes; species Pedetes capensis. The sequence continues at coordinate 9,116 of VMDO01003429.1, read as the reverse complement.
TGGCACCTAACAAATACAACATACATGCAGTCCTCTACCTTTGTTTTTTTTTTTTTTAGTTTTTAAAAATATTTTCAGTTTTTTTACATTGTAAGTTATACATGACAAAATTTATCATCTTAACCATGTTCAAATGTATGATTCATTAGTATGAAATGCATTCCTATTGTGCAAACATCACCACCATTCATCTTTAAAACTATTTTCATCTTGCAAAACTGAACCTCTGTATATATTAAACAATAACTCTCTATTTCCCAGAAGCTCAGCTCTTGGGCTACCAGAATACTTTCTCTCCCTATGATTTTGACTACTGTAGGTGCCTCCTATAAAGGGAATCATGCAGTGTTTGCCCTTTCATTCCCTCTCTTTTTGTATGGGCCATCAATTAAGAATGATTTTTTATATTTGTGAATAGTTACATGTTAAATGGCTACATCAGTGTCTATATAAAATCTCAATTTTGCCTCCTGGCCTGCAAAGCGTAAAATACTTTCTACCTTCCTTTTTTGGAAAAGCTTGCGAATTTCTGACCTGGCTCAATGGTTTGGAATTGTAGAGGAATAATCTTTCTTCTGCCCCTCTGTGTTCTTAGCCATGTACTTGTAACAAAAGACAGATTAACAAGAGGACAAAAACATAGATATTTATTAACATATATATCTCAAAATACAAGGGAGATACTCAGAGAAATGGTTTAGTTGCCTCTCCTATTGTGGGTTCTACATCTGTAAATCAAATCAATGTCAGGTAGAAAATGTTTGAAAAAATATTGTCTCTCTTTGGAACAAGTATGGGCTTGTCATCTCGTAAGCAATATAGTATAACAACTACTTACACAGAATTTGCATTGTATTAGATAGTATAAGTAATCTAGAAATGATTTAAACTAATGGGAGAGTAGATAAAGGTTTTATGCAAATATTAAGCCATTTTATATAAGAGACTTGAATATCCATGGGTTTTTGTGACATACAGGTGTAAGCCAAGTCCTAGGCCAGAGGCTCAGCTCTGGGGTTTGCAACATGTGGAGTCTGGTTACTCACCCCAAAAGGAGAAAATGAGAGTAATGGTGAAAAGATAGGAAAGGGTTTCAATCAACATAGCTATGTTAAGAAATGAAGACAAGATTAAGCAACTCAGCCCATCTTTGGGGTACTGATGTAAGCTTTAGGTTTAAATAAAGGAAAAATTGGGCAGGAAGCAAGAGGTATGCATCATTAAGCAGTCCTGGTCAAATTGTGCTCTGGTTGATTATTATCTCAGCTCTGCCCCTGCAAGGTGGTGCAAAGAAGTCCAAAGAAGTCCTTCATTGCTTGAGGGGAAAATCCAGTTCCCATAGCATGACTCTTGCTTGGGGGAAATGATCTCATCATAGGGAGATCTGTTTACAAAGCTCTGCTCCTCCCAGAATCCAAGGTGACTGCTGTTTAGGACAAAGACTAGAGACTTTCAAGTGCCTTTTGGGAGGTTTGGAAAGGGACATTGTAAAGCTGTCATTAAGTTGCCTCAATTACTCTTTCTGCCTTCAGCTTTGAAGGCAGGTGGGGCAGATTTTTAGACAGGCATTCCTTGTGTGATTAACATGCCTATGGGCAGAGTTAAGCAGGAATCTGACCCAAAGTTTGAAGACAAAGGAGACAGATGCAAAATGAAGCATGGGTATCATCAGGCTTTTATCCTGCTTTTAGTTACCTTGTGGCTGTTTAGCAAAAGCAACTTCTAATTATATGATGTGTGTGTGTGTGTGTGTGTGTGTGTGTGTGTGTGTGTGTGTGTGTGTGTATGAAGCCAGAACCTTGCAAGTACTCTACCACTCAGCAAAAAGAGGCAACTTTGAATTCAGGTTTAAATACTATCATCTGCCAAAATGAAGAAAGAAAGGTTTGGGGGATGATAGCTATGAGAAGGTATCTAGGAGAAGCATAACAAATGAAGGTGAAGTTGGTTGTGCAGATCTATCCAGACCTTGTCCTGAGGCTCTGGTGATTTCCCTCTTGTTGTTAGGTGCCGTTGAGTTGAGTCCAACTCATAGCAACCCTATGTACAGCAGATGGAAACACTTGCCAATTCTGTGCCAGGCAAACAATCTTATTTATGTTTAAACCCATTGTTGCAGACACTGTGTCAATCCATCTGGTGGAGGGTTTTCCTCTTTTGCATTGACCTGCCACTCTCCCAAACATGATGTCCTTCTCCAGGGATTGTTCTCTCCTGACTACATGTCCGAAATATGTAAGATGCAGTCTGGCCATTCTTGCTTCCAAGGAGCACTCTGGTTGTACTTCTTCTAGGGCAGATTTGTTGGTTCTTTTGGCAGTCCATGGTATATTCAATAGACGTCTCCAGCACCACAATTCAAAAGCATCAATTCTTTTTCTGTCTCTCTTGTTCAATGTCCAGCTTTCACAACCATATGATGTGACTGAAAAAACCATGGCATGAGTCAGACACACCTTCGTCTTCAATGTGACATCTTTGCTTTTCAATACTCTAAAGAGATCTTTTGCCACAGCTTTTCCTAGAGCAATGTTGTTGTTGTTGTTGTTAGGTGCCGTCGAGTCGGTATTCGACTCATAGCGACCCTCATAGGGTTTTCAATGGCTGAGTGCTTTGGGATTGCCTTGGGAGTGGATTGCCAGCCCCTTCTCCCATTTTTGTGGTGCTGGGAATTGAACTCAGGTCCTCAGAGACTGCAGCGCAGCACTCTACCCACTGAGCTAAATCCCAGCCCCTCCTAGAGCAACGCGTCTTTTGATTTCTTGACTGCTCCTTCCATGGGTGTTGATTATAGAGCCAAGCAAAGCAAAATCTTGGACAACCTCAATCTTTTCTCCATTTATTGTGAAGTTGCATGCTGACCCACTCTTAAGGATTTTTGTTTTGTTGATGTTTAGTCGTAACCCATATTGAAGGCTATGATCTTTGATCTTCATCAGTAAATGTTTTAAATCCTCTTCATTTTCAGCAAGCAGAGTGGTGTCATCTGCATAACGCAGGTCGTTAATGAGTCTTCCTCCAATCTTGATACCACGTTCTTCCTCATAAAGTCCAGCTTCTCAGATTATTTGCTCAGTGTATAAATTGAAGAGATAGGGTGAAAGTATACAGCCCCAACGCACACCTTTCTCAACTTTAAACCACTCAGTGTTTCCTTGTTCTATTCGAACAACTGCCTCCTGGTTCATGCACAGATTTCTCATGAGCACAATTAGGGGTTCTGGTATTCCCATTTTCCGAAGTGTTATCCATAATTTTTTATGATCCACACAGTCAAATGCCTTTGCATATCAATAAAACATAGACATCTTTCTGATATTCTCTGCTTTCAGCTAATATCCACCTGACATCAGCAATGATGTCCCTAGTTCCCTGCCCTCTTCTGAATCCCGCTTGATTTTCAGGTAATTCCCTGTCTATATACTGCTGTAGTCGCTTCTGAATGATCTTTAGTAGAATTTTGCTGGTGTGCGATATTAATGATATTGTCCAGTAGTTTGCACATTCAGTTGGATCCCCTTTTTTGATTTCCCTCTAGTAATTTCTAATGCCACTTCTCTCTTCCTCCTGAAGAGAGGACACACCCTTATGAATGGAGATTTCCTTAATAGATATCAGTTTCTCTTACAAAAGGGTAATTTCTAAGCTGTTTTCAAATCTACTCCTGTGTTTGCTATTTCTCATAATAATCAGCTCAACATAATACCTATGGCAAAGAGGCATATTATGGATGGTAAATTCTGGTCTCCTACAGTATATTTTGGAGTTCTTAGTTACTCCATATTGTATAAAATACTAGCTTTCAGGTAGTACCTTGACTGGAGTGACTCTCCTTCATAGAACAGAAGTTTGCTCCATTCTGAGTGCAAATACTGGGTAGAATGATCCTCCACCTTGTTTGTGCAAGTAAACAACCACTATCTGTTCAGGACAAAGCAGGAGGCAAAGACTGATAATAACTTATTTATGCAAATAAAAACCTATGAACCTATTGGGCTGCAGCCATACCACTGTGGCATCCAATCCCATCAGCTCTTGGAATCTAAGCAGAGTCAGTTCTGGTTAGTACTTGGATGAGAGACCATCTGGGAACACCAGGTGTGTTAGGCTTGGGAGAAGGACCCAGCAACCCACTCAGACATTGAAACCACAATCAGCCATTGAAAACCCTATGGGTAGCAGAGAAGTACGACAATAGTGTTCCATCTGTTGTACGTAGGGTGGCTATTGTTGTAACCAGCAGCTTGACCCCAGAAAAGATACTCCAAGACACAAACAAACAGATCGGGAGCAGAAAAGTTTATTTAGACTGGCTGGCTGGCTACTTTCAGTCCCGGGAGTGGACTTTCAGAAAGCAGCATCTGACTCAGAGTGCTTAGGGGTTTTATAGGGTAGGGGCAGAGAAGCAAGGCTACAGAAGCGAGAATTCTTTAGCGGTTAAGGGGGGGGTACGGAGTAATTTTTCATTTCCCAGAAGTCAGCCTTACTCACAGGAATTCCAGTCATCAGCTCTCTGGTTAGTTTATCACGTATGACCTTCTCTGTGACATAGTTTCCCTTATCAAAGGACCTTGAGGTCTGGCTGGGGCGGTCTGCAAAGTACCAGTGTGATCTTGACAAACTTTTTGTTTAAACTTTTTTTGTTTCCACACTATCAGCTGACTTGACTGACAGTACCTAACAACAATAACAACAACAATTTGAACTTACTAAATCAGGAACACATGGGCACATGGGTGTGTCAAAACCATATCGAAAAGCCAGGACATGAATTTATCAAACACACCAGATTAATGAGTAGGGCTGCTCCTTCACTGGGATCATATAAAAGGAGGGACACCTAACACTGAGGTACAGTGGTGTCCAATGACCCACCATCACACCATCTGGTACACACATCATGGGATCCACAGGCCTCCAGACTCCAGATTTACCCATAGGGTTTTTTGTTATGAATACTGGCTGTTCACATCAATTTTCACTGGAAAACAATGATCCCAGCTGAAATCTTGGAAAATCTTTGATCTTCCTCAGAGGTTCAACATCCCAAAGCTCTCCATTTCCAGTAAATTCAGCTCAGCGTTAGAGTCAAAGTTCATTAGAAGATCTTTTGATATGTTGTTATTAAAGAAATAATTGGAAATGATATGCAAAATAGAACAAAGTATATGCTAGATGGTCTTCCTTGGCGTTATTGTGAAAAATTGCCCTCAAAAGAAAGCACATTTTGCTGGGCATGGTGGTACACACCTGTAGTCCAGCGACTCAGAAGGCAAAGGCAGGAGGATTGCAAATTCAAGGCCAGAGGTAGCCTGTATAATTTAGTGAGGTCTTGTCTCAAGATGAAAAGTAAACAAAGGGGCTAGGGTACAGCTAAGTGGTAAAGTGCTTGCAAAGCATCTGTGAAGTCCTAGGTTCAACCTCCCAGTACCAAGAAAGAAAGGAAAAATGAAGGTAAAAAGGAAGGAAGGAAGAAAGGAAGGAAGGAAGGAAGGAAGGAAGGAAGGAAGGAAGGCAGGCAGGCAGGCAGGCAGGCATAAAGGATGTAAGGAAAAAAGAAAAGAATGGGCACATTTTGAGGAAAATCTGGAAAACCACAAAGTATCTTTAAAAAAGGTGGGACCCTGTGGTGTAGTTTTGATGGCAATGTCCCCACCCTACCACCCTGCCCCACCTTGCCCTGTCACCCTACTGGATGCTCTACCTTGTGTGCTATGTGCTGGGAAAAACTGGGAAGTTCCAAAAATGAAATTAGGGTTCACAGAGTGATTAATCTCCTCTCTGCTACTAGGTGAAATTTTTCACTTTTAAAAAGAAAATGGGTTTTCCAATCCCAAGTATTTTTTTTTCCCTTAAGAGTGAAACTTTCACATGATTGAGTCTCCTTTTATTTATTGTGTTACTTTCCTGAAATTTCTGACTCCTTTAGTAGGTTGACAAAGCCCACTGCCATTCATATTCAACTTATCCGCATAATAGTCTCATTTACAATTGATGAGGCCACAGAAGGAGGGAGCCATAACCGGGCTATTCTTTTTCACTTCCACCTGCAATGGAGCCAATTGTGAGTTGCCAGGTAACAGGCACGTGGGGTGGGGGACTTCTCCAGGCTGTATAGCCTGGGCTTTCAAGCACGCAAATGGCAGCCATTCGCCTCTCTTATCAGAGCCTGGGCATTATACCAGAAGCTCCTCACAATAAATTTCTGTACCAAATTAATTAAAGAAAACCTTGATAATTCCATTCCAAGGCATTCCAATGAAAGTAATTTCAGATACATAATGTACAATTGGCTTTTCCACTTAACTTCCAAATGAAATTCTCAGGGTAGTTAGTGCCATTTGCTTTAATCAGCAAAATCAGCAAATCCTCAGGCAAAAGAGACAGACTGAAAATTTCAGAGAAGTAGGTCTGTGTGAAGTGTGGTGGTCATTAGACTATTTAAACGGAAGACGAAGAGACTATAAGGCCACTTACAATCTTTCTTTTAAAAAGAGCACTTTTAGAAAAGAATATGATGGGAGCTGCCATAAAAGAAAGAATATTCACTAGACACTAGGTAAAATGGTAAGAAAGAATTTATTCAAGTCTACTCTAGCTATGCGCGGTGTCTCAAACCTGTAATCCCAGTGACTCTGGAGGTGGAGGCAGGAAGATCTCAAGTCTGAGGCCAGAGGCAGCCTGTGTTACTTAGTGAGACTCTGTCTTGATAAATAAATAAGTAAATAAGTAAATAAATAAATAAAAAATAAATAAAGTTTGCTCGGGGTGCTGCTCAGTGGTTGAGCACTTGCAAAGTACGTGGAAGGCCCTAAGTTCAATCTTTGAGTACTGCAAAATAATTAGATACATACATACATACAATTGTGATGCCAGTCCACTTTACTGCAATAAGGCAGAGAGATTGAGCTTAACTCCAAATACTGCAAAAGAGCTGGGGATTTATAGCCAATGAGCAGAATAAAGGGGTCAGTGGGCAGACAATAACTAAGAGGAGACATCAGGACTCATGTTAAAGGCAGGCAGAGAATTTAGATACCCAGGGAAGGGATGGAGAGTTTGGTCAGGGATAACTTAGGAGTCTTGCTAGCACTGAGCTTGCTGAGGGCAGATCCAGAAAGCCAAGGCGAAGGCCTAATTGAGAAGAGGGCTCCAAGGAACCTAACTAAAGTTTGGTCAAGGAGAGAGTCTTTGTCACTACCCTTTAGCTATTTTGTGATAAAATAATGGACAAGAGGGGAGACTGGAGGTTTATATGTGAGGCAGTGGGAAGAATTTTGAGTGAAGGCTGTGTGTGAGACGAAGGTAACCAGGGAAGAGCATAGAAGCTCCAGCTCTTGGGCAGCTTTTGGAGCTTCAGGGCCACCTCTTCCCTGGTGGAGTAGGGTGGCCGTGCCCAAAGATGTCTGTGATGTCATCACCTCAGTGAATTTGGAGCTCCAGCCCGGGGGAAGGTTATTGCCTTCACTACCCACCAGAAGCTGTGACTCTAGTTATTTGGCTCCCTGTGAGGCTGGCTGACTTGCCAGGAGTTCCGACCCAGTGGGGGGCATGTGAGCACTCCAGCAAGTTCAAGGGCCTCTCCTGAGCCAGGTCCCCTAACACCAGTATTTCACAGCAACTCCTGTTTGGCTGGCCCTGTCAGACCCTTTCAGTTTTTGCAAATCTCCTACATCCTGTTTCTCTGATGTCTACCCAACTGCCTCATTCTTTCTTCCTGGGTCTAATCTGCCCAGTTTGTTTTTGTTGTCGCATCCAACATTAGATTGCTGGTACATTTTGCAAGTGCATGGCTGAAGCCCATAAACTCTAAAAATCTGAGGGGTTCAGCAATGGACAGGTACATTTGGAACGTCTAGTGGGGTTCCGTTTACACAGTAGATTGGGGGACCTTATGGGAAGAAATCCATCCTATGAGAGCGTTAATAAGCAATCTAATTGGGTCTAAAGACAGTGGGCTAAGATGGTAATAACTTAATTTACATGGTAAATAAAAATCTGTATTGAATATTGACAGCATCTTATTCATAATGTCCAAAAAAATAGAAACAACTCAGTTATTGATCCAATCAACTGAATAATGATGGTATAACATTAGAATATTATAATTATATGTAGAATATTACTCAGCCACAAAAAGATGAATTACTGATATATGCTATAACATGAATGAATCTTGAAAATTTTATGGTAAGTGAAAGATGCCAAATACAATAGCCCATGTTGTCTGATTCCATTTATATGAAATGTCCAGAATAGATAAAGACAGAAAGTAGATTAATGTTTGTTTAGGGCTAAGGAATTGGGGAGCTTGGAGGGTGATGACTACAGGGTACAAGATTTTATTTGGGGTTGATAAAATTTTTCCAAATTTCAGTAGGATGATGGTTATGCAATTCTGTGTACATGTTAATAGCAATTAACTAGTACACATTAAGCAAGTAAATTATTTATTATGAATAAGCTGACATCAATATTCAATACAGATTTTTGTGTGAATGTATGCTTTTCTTTTTCTTGCTATACGTTAAGGAGCCTGCAGCGGTACCATTGTGGTATCTGATCCCATCAGATTGCAGAAGCTAAGCAGTGTTGGGCCTGGTTAGTACTTGGATGGAAGATCACTTGGGAACTCCAGGTGCTGTAGACATGGGAGAAGGACCTGGCAACCCACTCCCAAAAAGCAATCAGCCATTGAAAACCCTATGAATAGCAGAGAAGCACTGACAATAGTGTTTTGCCTATTGTATGTAAGGTAGCTAAGAGTCAGACATGGACTCGATGGCACCTAACAACAACAACAACAACAACAACAACAACAACAACAACAACAACAGCAACAACGGATTCCATCCAGAGAGGAAACTATGAGTGATGTATCCAGGAGACAATGAGCAGATCAGCTTGGGTGGAGTGAAAAATGAAGAGGTCCATAAAGCCATGAAACACATGAAAAAGTGCTCAATATCCCTAGCCATTAGGGAAATGCAAATCAAAACAACGCTGAGATTTCACCTTACACCAGTAAGAATGGCCAAGATCAATAAAACAAACAACAACAAATGCTGGCGAGGCTGCGGGGAAAAGGGAACACTTTTACATTGCTGGTGGAGCTG